>VYZS01042857.1:3806-19367 GCA_013400695.1 Neodrepanis coruscans | reverse complement strand
TAAATTTCATATTGTTCTTAATTGTGTGTGTGGCCCCTGAGACAATGCGAAGGATTCATTATTAAAAAGATAGTTTTATTTAGGGCAGAATTCAGTGCTAAGAGAGACCTCACTTCACCTACCCAGGGAAAAGAAGCAATAGAAGGGAAATAGCTGCAGGTGTATGGGTCAGGAGTGAAACCATGGGGCAAGGCTAAAAGAGGCAAAACCAGTAGAATGAGAATGAGAAAATTGAAGCACATGTTTAAATTTAACCTTAGACTAAAAGGAATAATAATATTGTGTGGCATCCCATGTATCTTTCACCATTGTTGTATTTTATGAGAAAATTTCTAAAGTAGAATACTTTATTTTCAGATATGAAATGATTTAGCTACAGGAAGACATTCAACAGGGTGGCCCAGGGCATATATAAGGAGCCAGGCAACAATAATGACCCCCTTTTACCCCTCCCCTCTCAAGAGCTGCAGAGGCTCTTGCATAATTCTGAGGGCATAATTTTGAGCCCCTTGCTTGCTAATCTTCTTCTCCATTTTACTGAATTTCTTTCCACTTTCTGTGGGAAAAAAAATTATACCATTGTGCAGCAAAGCATGTAACTTCTTCAAGGGGTGATGAACATTTGATAGCAAAATTCCTTGTCAATCTATGTGGCTCACTCCATGTACTCAGACTAACCATTAGCTTCTCTTTCTAGTGAAAACTGGAAGTATATGTGCTTTTTCTGCAGTAATATAACATGCTGTCCCAGTGATATTGTCCTATATAAGCATGCCTTTCACAGGCTGCATGCTCTTGTCTGTCTCCCTGTTTGTGGGAAAATAAATGAACATACAGTGTGTGTGCTTGTTCTCAGAAACTTCCAGTTGTGTTTGCTGGTTTTCATGTTTTTTGTCAAACCACTGTGGATGCTCTTTCATTGTTTCCCACACAAAAAAAGGAATCCTGATCGAATACAGTACATACCAGCTGGCAAAGGGAAAGGTTCCCAGCAGACTTTTGGCATTTGATACACTAATATATGGGAACAGGTTGATATGATTAAGGTTAACGAATGAGAGACAATTCCAGACTTTTCTAATTATTGTATAGCATTAAATATTTGCTGGTGCTTTTTATTTTGAAGCAGTCGGGATGCCATTTAATGTTCATGATGGCAGCCTGATGGTTAAAAGATAAGGGACATTCTATCCTTCTCTTACCATTGTTAAAACCATAAGCATGATTTGCAAGTGGAAAAGAATACAACACAAAATAGGATTGTATATTTTAATGCCCGAGTTTTAAAAGCTTCATTATCAACACGAGAAAAACTACATGGGTTTCATTTTCATAGCATTCAGTGAGAAGTTATTAACGGGTAATGCGAGGATCTCTACAGCTGTAAAACCAAGGGGACTGACAGGACACAACTCAGTGTAATCAGCACACTACAGTTTGCTGGTTGGCTTGAGTCTCCTTCCATCCCTGCAGTATTCCCTGTTCTCTTTGTGCTGTACACAGGAAGGGCACAAAGCTGTTTTCTTTCCAGACAATTTTACCGATGGGCCTGACTGCTTAATTGGTTTGGCATAGGATTCCAGAGCTCCGCCATTTGTCTGTGCTTCCTGTTTGCCTCTTGTCTGTAATTCAGGCTGTAGAAACGGCTCTTGAAAGTTTAGTGTGGTATGATGTGGCAGATTGTGTAGCAGATTGTGTGGCTTCTTATTTGGTGACAAATTTGGTGTTATTTAGACGGCCTTAGGTAGCTCTTGACCCTCCAGCCCCTTGACTACTCATTTCCAGCTCCACGTCATTGCAATGCTTTGCTTAGCCAGGTGTTTATGTGGGAATTCATCTAGTAGGAAAAGCAGATCTTGCAGCCCCCACCTTGTTTATTTTCGGCTTGGAGGCAGGTGTGCCAGAACTTCTTGGGACTCCAGTCATGATAGGGAAGGACCACTTGAGGAACCACAGTCTGCACCAGCCATAGCTCCATGGAAGCACAAGTCTCTGCAAAGCACTCACAGCATCAGCTTGAAGCCTGCACTACTTTTTCAACTTTTTCCTACAGGGATCAGAGGAGTGCTAGTATTTGTGTAATCTATTTATCTCAGTTGTACTTCATTTCTACTTTTTCAGTTCAATGTTCTTGGAGATGAGCACACTTTAAAAATGGAAAATGAGGATGTGCCCAGCAAAACTTTTCCAACAAGAGACTGTCAAGCAATGTGTCAAGCATGTGACTGTACATGCACTCTTATGTCTGTTAGCCCGAATGACATCAGAGAAATTATGCCAGGAGATTAATCTTTGGGCATTGTATCGTTCTTCCTTTAAAGTTAGGCAAAGGTAGTTCTCTGTGTACTATAAGACATTTACTTTATCAAGGTTGCACAACTTGATTAAATAAAATTTTCTGTGGTTCTGTGATTTGTCTTACTTCTAAAACTGGTAACTTCTAAAACTAGTTTAACAGTTTGGGAGAACAGTTACAAACAGTTACAAATGAAACACCAATGAGGGTTTAAGACAGACGTTTTGTGGGTGAAAAGCTGGACATGAGCTGGCAAGGTGTGCTTGCAACTCAGAAGACCAACTGTATCCTGGTCTACACTAAAACAGTGTGGCAAGCATATTGAGGGAGGTGATTCTCCCTCTCTGCTGCACTCTGATGAGACCCTGCCCCATAAAATTGTCAGGTGGCTGGAGCACCTCTCCTATAAGGAAGGACTGAGAGAGCCTGGAGAAGAGAAGGCCCTGGAAAGACCTTGCTGAGCCTTTCAGTACTTAAAAGGGGCTTGTAAAAGAGATGAGGACATACTTTTTAGTAGGGCTTGTTGCAATGGGACAAGAGGTTTTAAACTCAAGGAGGGTAGATTCAGAATAGATAGAATGAAAATATTTTGTATGACGAGGGTGATGAAATTCTGGGACAGATTTATGAATGCCATATCCTTGGAAACATTCAAGGTCAGGCTGAACGAGGCTCTGGGCAACCTGAGCTAATTGAAGATGTCCCTTCTCATTGCAGGAGGCTCGTACTAGATTACCTTCAANCTGTACATGCACTCTTATGTCTGTTAGCCCGAATGACATCAGAGAAATTATGCCAGGAGATTAATCTTTGGGCATTGTATCGTTCTTCCTTTAAAGTTAGGCAAAGGTAGTTCTCTGTGTACTATAAGACATTTACTTTATCAAGGTTGCACAACTTGATTAAATAAAATTTTCTGTGGTTCTGTGATTTGTCTTACTTCTAAAACTGGTAACTTCTAAAACTAGTTTAACAGTTTGGGAGAACAGTTACAAACAGTTACAAATGAAACACCAATGAGGGTTTAAGACAGACGTTTTGTGGGTGAAAAGCTGGACATGAGCTGGCAAGGTGTGCTTGCAACTCAGAAGACCAACTGTATCCTGGTCTACACTAAAACAGTGTGGCAAGCATANACCATTCTATGACTCTACGATTCTATGTTTACTTAAAAACAGTATTTTGTCTGTTGGTGAGGAAAAAATTACAAAGTAATTGATGGTCAGATTCTCACCTAACCTGTCTTAGTGCAGTTCCATTGAAATCAGCGGAGCTTTGCTGATTTACAACAGTTGAAGATCTAGTCACAACCTTTTGTAACTTAATTCCTGCATCATATTTATTTTTGGCTTCAAGGAAGAATTTGAAGATCAGGATTGATTAAAGGGTTTTTAAAAATTATTAGAGCATCTTTAGTTTTATTTTAAATTTGCTTTTACAGTTGATGGTAGCTTTTGTCTCTTGTTATCATAATTTATCTGTTAAAAGTTTTCCTGAGTGTCAAATACTTAGACTATCTTTCAGATTCTCAGGTGACTAAGATAAGATTCTTTCTTTAATTAAAAAGAAGAAAATTGAGTTTCAGGGCAATCATGTTTTGATATTCCCATACGTATCTAAAGTCACTCAGATTAGGAGAACTGGGCTTCAGTTTTTGACATTAGACTTTGTTAAATTGGACTCTGAAAGTGCATTTCCCTATCTGACTAAAATACCCATGGTTTAAAATATTACAATGTAAGCTCTCATCAAGACTGATAGATGCTAAATGGCATTGCTTTATGACTTCATTCTGACCTCATTTCTTACACTGTCAATCTGGTGTAAGTCCTTCAAACTCAGTAGAATTACTCTAGGTTTAGACTGCCACAGTGAAGGTTAAAGTCCACCTCTAGACTTCTGCTCCCAAAAGAAAAATGGCTTGTCATGATAACCACTGCAACAAAAAAACAGTATGTCAGATAATAAAAATTAATACAGTAGTACTGAAGGGTTTGGTGTTAGATTAATTCATAACACATACAATCTGACCTTCTGTTTTTCTAAATTAAAATACCATACTGAATTTTACTAATTATTACAACTAATTGGAATTCAGAATCCACCTCTTAGGCACCATATTAATAACATCAATGAATAGTGCAGGGCTAGGCTTCCTTGTTTGAACAAAAGAGAAGGTTTTTTGCCAGATGTGGTAGGTCAGTGTCACACCATTCAGCTGGATCATGTCTTCAGACCAGTGGTGGTTCAGAGTGCATGATCAGCATTGCTTCCAAGGTCTCCCTGGGCAAACAGGCCCTAGGCACCCACACTGTGCCACTCCTCTGCCACTTCTGCCACTTCTGCTCCTCCCTCCACACTCATTTCTGCACCTCTCTCAGAGATGTTCTTGCTCTCCACCCTTCCAGTCTCAGATGTCTGCAGGTCATTAGCCAGCAGACATGATTAGTTTGCCAAGCAAATATGTGCGAACCAAATCAGAAGTGAAGAAAGAGCTAGTGTGGCTAAGCAGCACTGTCCACCAGAGTCTCCATTTTCAGATTCCACAGTTGCACTCTGAGGTTCCTTTTTCTGTGGCCCAGCAGCAAAGGCCCTGTTCACCTCTCATCCTTCCAGTGAAGGAAGCATCTCAGAGCTCACCATGAGAGTTCCTGTTGAGATTCAAATCCTTACAATGGCCCTGGCTTTTAATAACATGAATATACTCAACTCTGTGGTTTCAAACTTCCACATATTCATACTTACTTATAAATGATTCTACCTAATCAATCCTTTTAAAGGAAGTGAGATGGAAGGGGTGTCGAAAAAAACTCACCCTTCCATTTCCGCTCCATGGCTTTTTTTTCTGGTGAAAAACTTGGCAGTGAAAGGGTCACTAGGATAAGATGGATAGTGGATAACATAATGGTTCTGTTGACCTTGATAGATTTACTGCCAGGAAACTAAGATACCTGCAGAGCTTTGGATAATCAAGGGCTGGGGAAAAACCTGGCATGGGATGTCCTGTTACCTGGGTGGTACTGACAGTGAAACACTATAGTGAACAGCAACAGTTAAAAGCACAACAGAAGAATATACCTTTCGACTAATTTGTCGAGAATACAGCATATTGTGATACAGGTCCTCTAATGGACCTGACAGAGTCCAAATTTTGTGCATCCAATACCTGTAGGTAGCTGAGCACCAGAATCTTCCAAATGGCACATCATCTTCTGAGTGGTCTGTTTTCTTTTATTCCCATTTCAAACTCTCTTACAAACATAATTTGCATTGTACATTTCTAAATAACCTTTGCAACCCATTCCTGAGCGTTTCTTGAGAATTGTGGTAGTCATCTTCCTCACCAGCTGAAATGTGGTTAAAACTTCCATGAAGGCTTTTGTTTTTCCTCTTTCCATAGCTGATCATCCTCCATTTACAGCACGCTCCTCTTTTATCATCATGGGTCCTTAGCAGCTTGGATCAGGTTCATACCTGCCCTATCAACAGGTAAAACAGCATTCTGCAACTCTTTACAGCAAGAAACATGCAGTTGCAAACTCTAACTCTGTTTGGAACCTGGGTCTAGAGCAGCAAGTACACTGTGGGAATCTGCACACCTTCACATTGACACTTGTAGGATGGCTGCCATGACCAAGAACATCCTATTTTTCACTGTGGCTTGCAAAAGGCATGGAATATGTTGGTATAGATATGTTGGTATTACTACTGTTGAAATAGTGTCCTAGACGTAGTGTGAGTTTCTTTACTATGAAAACAGGAAAACTGACCCTCCTCAAGGGGATCACCAGAAGGATCCTCAGAACTGATTCAGCAGGGCTGGATTACTAACCTCTGGATGAGCCAAGACCAGCCAAAGCACAAAGTGAAACAGCAGGCAGTGGGGCTGCAGCATACAAATATTACATAGGGAATTCAACTTATATGTGCCAAGTATTAAGGGGGCAAAATGAATTCTGACAAATAATGCATGAACCCCCTAATGACTGCAGAACAGGTGTTATAGTAAGGTTACAAATACTTCCACATGCCACAGACTGCTTTTAAACATTATGGCTGCAGTAATGTAGAAGAGCTTTGGCCACATCTCTATTCTTGATCAGGAAGAAGTTGGAACTGGAGATTGCTTTCTTACATAAACATCCAAAATGAATCGGTTGCTGATCTTACCCACCCTGCTGACTTTGCCTGGAGTCCCATTTAGAGAGAGCAGAGTCTGTGCACGTGCTGCAGAGGAGTTTGCACCCAGCTAGAGCTGTGAAAAGCAGTGAGCACCTGAGAAAAGCTGCCAGCAGTGGAAACCATTAGAAAGGAAGTCTTCTGTACTGCTCAGTTTGTGATTTACATCGGACCTATATTTAAATAAACTGAAGACAATTCAAGGAGCATTTAGGCAACCTCATACCCTGTTCCTGCTCAGAACCGCGCAATACTTTTGCTTCCATCCTCTGACTCATCTCATGTGGCTGAAACAGGCAAAGATAGTAGTTGTTATTGTGTCATGTTTACATACACTGATGTGCAGTACAAACAGGAGGGGGAAAATGTGGTCAAGTGAACTACTGTAGGATAAAGAGAGATAAATAATTCAGGTTCTCATTATAACAGAAGAGTGAAGCTTCAATAGAGAGGACAGGAACTGTCTTGGTGTGAATTGGTATGCAGTGGCTGTTTCGTAGCCATAGCATGTAATCTACATTAGTATTAACATAAATCAGTGGCAAGAATTAACAATATTTCTAAAGTCTTGTATGATAACTGATCCACATTATATTGTTTAGTTCTCCTGGGCATTTTAATAATCATGTAATAGAAATGTTGGAGTAGCTGAGATATTCTTTATATTGCTCTATGAAAGGTCTTTAACACAATATCTTTAGCAGACAGTTTTGATAGAGTGTGTTGTACAAAAAGAAATATGCCTATTTTGATAATATGGATATGTTTCATTAGCTCAGCCCGCAGCGATATGACATTACATTTAAAAAGGAATACAATTAATAACAATGAGAGGGGGTTTTTTAGCTCTCAGATTATAGCTGGAGGAACTTAACAAGGTGTCAGGGTAATTAAATAGAGGCATTGTATTACCTTTGACTGAACACTCATAACATCATCCTGTCTTCAACAGAGTATTTCTTTGAAGTAGGATTCCTAGTTTATTTTGATGTTTCCTATAACTTGGATAATAATAAGATGGACTTTTTTATTAATCTTTAAAAATGTACTAATCTTGAGAATTAGAATGTCTGTAGATCCATAGATTTTCCATTTTCCACAGAGTATGGAATGATTCCATTAGAGATACATACAATAGATTCTCTGCACTGAACTTAATGGAATCATCATATCAGTGCCTTGGAAAGGTACAAAATACTGCCAATGCATGCACAGCACATGGATTAGATAACTGTATTCCAGGGAAAAAGTTATACTTTGAGACTATTAAAATAATCAACATGGGTATTACTTTATTCAGCATTAACCTTTATGTTCTATGTTAAATGATAGTGAAACCGGTGGAACACAAGCCATCCCTAGAGTAACGGTATCCGGCTTTTCTTTCATCTCTAAAGAGGCTTCTTAATATCCTGCAATCCTAAAAATGCTATTTTTCCCCCATTGCAAGTCAGATTTAATAATAGGAACAGGAGATAAGTGGATTGGGCTCAGCTAAGCCTTTGGCAACCCTGTGGATGGGAGGCAGGGATGTCTGCCCCGCCCTGCCCAGGAGAAGAAGCAACAGAAGGCAGCAGGGGCATTTCTGGGATGCCCTCAGGTAACTTAGTGCTTCTCCCCTGGGATACAGTCCTTCCCGTGGCACTCATTCTTCTGCCAGAGGTTCTTCTGCTTATCCTAGTCTGGCCTACATAGTTCAATGGGAAGGCCAGGAGTCCTCCTTGGCCCTGGAGATGAGGGCAGCAAGGGAGCTAACTGAGGCCTTACCACAGCTGACACCGAAAAGCATAGGGTGGCTTTGAATGAGGAGAGACCCAAAGTGTCTCTTTCACAAGGACAGCTTGCTTGTACTGCTCATGCTCCCAACAGCAGCAATGGTTATGTGGGGAAAAGTGTTAGGTGGGTACTAAGGCAGAAGAAACCTTTCCCTCTCCCACAACCTCTGTGTGCCTCATTTCATGGGCACCTGGCAGCAGCACACCAGAGGCTGCAGGAAAACACTGTCTTGGGGCTCAGAGAGGATTAATGAACAACTCTATGACTGTTCATGAGTAACATATTACAGCTCAGCAGGGAACAGTTTCCTAACCCAGGCAGCCCTGAGTGACTCCTCCTGCAGCAGTGCCCGGGCTAATGGCACCTGGACGCTGGCTGCCCCATCTTGTCCCCCGGCAGCAGCTGACCTGGCCCTGCTTATAACCCGCCACATATGTGGCGGCACATGGTGCCTCAAGCGATTAAACCGGGAGGGCCGCCCTCCCCTGCTCAGTGTTATTGACAGACCCATCAGGGGCAGTGATGCATCTGTGCTCGCTCAGTCCCAGTGGGCCAGGACAGGACATGGCAGTTGCCTGGCCACCATGTTGGTGGAGAGGCCTCGCGCCCTCCCATCGATCTGCCGGGCCTTGGTACTATCGACCACTCCAATTTGCAGGAATTTATAGTATTGATGTGGTGCTGATTAACATTTTGTGCCAGAGTGGTTCAATAAAGGCTGGTAACAGCTTTTAATGATTAATTGACTTTTATGATTCCACCTGGGCGCTGTCAAGACAGCTGTGAACAGTGGGCATGCGCCTCCCCACCCGCTCTCTCTGGTGGCACTGGGCAGTGATTGAGTGCCTAGGAAATTAGTGTCCTTGCTGTCTAATTTTATGAAAGATAAATACTATGACATTTAATGCAGACCTTAATTTAGAACAGAACTAAACAGATCATTTTGCAATTTAATCATAAACAGGTAAATATCAGAACTTGTTTAGCATTTCACAAGTCAAGCGGATGGCAGCAGAGGTGAAGTGAAGTGGGCAGTGAGAGAATGGCAGAGGTAAAGTAAGGTAATGAGATTTGGAGCCAGCAGTGTTTTAACAGCAACAGCAGCATAAATGTAGACAGTATATCAGATCCTCCATTCAGCTATGATCTGTCCACATTGCCATCTCACTCTCTTTCTCCTATAATCTCATCCACTGTTCCCACTTTAGCTGTAAGATGAGGGCTTCTGACATATGACATGATAAATGGAAAAAAAAAAAGTCACCTACTGTTAATCTGTTACGTAAAACAAACATAAACATTATGGAAAAATTGCAAAGGAAAACAAAATTTTATTATGCCCCATAACAACTGAAAAAAAGATTGTCTGAAAAGCTGCGTGCTGTCAACTCCTACCTTCCTGTGTTCATATTTATAGCCTATTCCTTTGCATTCATGTTAATTAAAAAGATTGTAAGTTTCTTTTTAAATAACTGTCTAAACAAAATGTCATATTATGCGTGTTTATACATACAAAAGCTAAAATGGCATATTTTGATCCTCTTTGAAATTTTATTCTCTGTCTTCTCACCACTCCATCATTCCCTCAACTTGGTATGATTTGCAGAGGAAAATGAAGCTGCAACGGGCCAGATTCTTAAATCATTTCAACCCACTTTAGAAGAGCTGAGGAGCTGCTGAATCTCCCCATTTGAGGATTCCCTTGGCACAAACGAGTTCCTAGCTCGTATAAAGCTGACAGAGCCAGTTCCTGTGTCATCTCTTCCTGGAGAACCTGTTTAGAGGAGCCTAGTAGGGGCAGAGCAGGGGTACAGTTGAGGTATTTCTGTATTTTCCCTCTTTCTTTCCAAGACCCTCATTAACACAATAGCTAGCCTCTTAAAGTGCAGCACAAATCCCAGAAATAGAAACTACAGTGAGCTCCTTAGCTGTCCCTCTGAGCTGTACCCAGTGCAATTTGCCTAGGATAATCCAAGAAGCCATGCAGATTAAAAGGCTCTTTTAACCTGAATCACATTCTGGAAGTCAAGAAGCAATCAGAGTTAAACTGCAAAACTGATGGGGCATTAACAACTGGGGAAAAGGAGAAAGGGGACAAAATTCTGGATGTAACTGAGTGCATCCACATCTTAACCCTGATCAGAAGAAGGGAGAAAAGCTTCTTTAATAGCAGTCCTCAGTACTATCATGCTAGCTATGTGATACCTGGAAGGGGGTGCTTAGCCATTGAATCAAAATTCACAGTGCTGCATAAGACACCTAAAGCTCTGTGTACACTGGATGTTTGCCTATGGATTTGTCCTGATGAGCTTTGTGACCGTCTTGATGCTGCGTTCCAAATGGCACATACTCTGGCAGGTTTCTTCGCTTGAAGGCTATGAGATAATAAGGGATGGCTTTTTAAACCACTTCTTGACTGGTACCACTTGTTACACTGTCACTTGACAGGAGAAGCATGCCCTTCTTCTCAGCAAGACATCAGACAGGCTGGTGGGGAAGTAGGGTGCCCCTTTGCCTGGAGTGAGATAGGGACAGAATCCACACAGTCAACCCATCTCGGCAGTGAGGTGACATCTATGTGCTGAGAGGAAACCACCATTCAGATAAAGGCTTCTATCTCTCAGCCCAAATTTCTGATTGACTGGCACATTCGGAGTGTAACAGTGTAGCACACTGTGCATGGGACAGACCAGGGTGTCACTTTAAGAGGGGAAGGGAAGAAGCAAAACATGTCAGAGAGCCACACTTGGATGCTGCTGTCACTGGGTACCTGGAGCAGTGACTTCTGATCCTGAGAGGAGTAACAGGTTCCTGGACACATACTCTGGCCTCTTTCTCACTTTGTGTTATCTCAGAGCCTGGCTTTCAAGAACGCAGGACGCCACTTAAATGGTATTATAATAGCCCATTATAACAGCCCATTATAACCCGGGTGAAGGTAAGTCTGTCCACTGCTCTCACTTTGCTTATGCTAACACCTGGTCCTCAACAGAGAGCTCAAAGGTGTCCTCACAGACTACCTCTCCACTGACTCAGCAGTTTGAAGATCCAACATAGAGAGTGGCATTCTGACTTCCGAGATCAGCAGTGAGTAAATTCCTGTGTGAGGTCACAAGCACAAGACTAAGGTATAAGCAACATGCAGGTAGATACAGCTTAAATTCCCTTGACACTGACTGGGGAAAACTAGCACTTAGAAAGTAACCATGTACAGATGAGTACAGTGAGATTTCTGCCTGTTCCTGAGAGCACCCATGCAGCTACAGCTCTGAACCTAAGCTCACAAGCCTTATCTCCTGGAACAGAATGCCTTATATTCATTTGGCCCAGATCATGGATGGAGCAGACATGTCTGTCCATACTCGCCAATTTAAGTATACTCTAAGCACGGGCACAATGAGGTAAGTGTGCCACTAAAGCCAATATGAAATCCCAGTGAGTGAGTTTTGGTCCCCATCAGAGCTGCAGTTAAGTGTACCTTTGAATGTCAGCTTCTGAACTGGGCTGTCCTGTGTTTAGCTACCTTAGATGCATATTTGGAGTCAGGTGACTTGTCTCTTTTCTCCTTTGGGATGAGGCTCGTGGTGATACTGCTTTCAGCTACTAGCCAGTTGAGTATGTGCACCTGAAGTGGGACTTCCACCCCGTCTCTGCAGACTTAAAATAATGTAGAGAATGTGATTTCATCGGAAGAGTATAGTTGAGAGTGGGAATAATAATGAGTGCTTCTGTTTTCTCTGTGCTAGCTGGGTCACTATGCAGAAGAAACCACAGCACATAGAGCCAGAGGTAGCAGAAAGGAGTGCTGTGAGTGCTGTAGGTAACTAGTATTCCCACTGAGAATGGGAAGGCCTGAATCCTGGGATTGGGCCCATGCCTGCCTACATCCAATGCAAAACCAATGCCTCACCTTTGCTCTGTTTAGCTCTGCAACTCCCAACTCCTGGGCTGCACTGTGGCTTGCTTCAGTGCAAAGTAAGACGTGATTCTCTCCTCCACTACCTCTCTTCTCTCAATGATAATCTGTTTCAGGGACCTTCAAACCCATGCCCTAGGTTAAAGAGAACTGAAAACTTTTATTTCCCAAAGCATTCCAGCTTCTGGGCAATTGCACAAAGGGTAGAAAACAGTTGTCATGTTTGAAAGGAAGTGAGAACATTGAAACTGAGAGCATATGGGACTATGCTGACATGGTCTTTTTACCTGATGAAGGTGAGTCTGTTTTGTCTTTTTTCCAAGCTAGCTGGGGAACTGCTTTACTGTTAGCTGATCCTGACATGAAACTACATGTCTTTGTGTTCAAAAGTTTCTAGTTAGCACCATGTGACAAGAAAATGAGCAGGAAAGCTCTCAATTGCTATCAAAAGTCAGAGTAGTCCTATATTATGATCCTGTAGACCTTCAGAGCAAACCTCATTGATTCTGACCCAGCAGAATACGAGGTAGGGAGAACCAAGCTTGTGGAAGGAAATAGGAATGGTTCAGCTATGTAGCCCTACAGCACGGCCAGTTTAAGATGTAAAACAAGCAGGCTATTGTTTTTTTCTTCCTCGTGTTGCAAAAAAAACCCCTCAAAACCAAACCAAACCAAAAAGCAACACCACCACTTTGCTTCAGGCAGAGCCCAGAGCCTCTGATTCTTCATTTCTCTGGCAGGACCAAGAGCCTGTTCTCCTGAATCCTCTTGTCCTGAACCAGGCTCTGTTCTTGCCTTCACTGTACCTTAGCATTTTCTGCTGCACAATAAAACAGGCCCCAACTCCTCTTCCTGCAGGAAGGCTGTACTCCTTTTTACCTAGGCTGGTTGTGAGTGGGAGTGGTGGACACATATAGTAGGACTGTACTGGGCACTTGAGGAAGTGCCATCTAGCAACATACATGCCTGGAAGATGCCTAATCAAGATTGGCAGGATTTTTTTATGTGACCTTTAGTACGAACCTACCTTCTGACTAAGTTGTATTTTAGGCATAGATAACACAGTTTGCGATCATGCCCAGGTTCATCTCATGGTGCCCTGAAGAATTTGCCTAATTACCTACAAAAAGGAGACTTTTTTCCTCCTCTCTCAGTGGGAGAACCAAGGAAGTGTCCTGTGTGTCTGAATAGCACAACAGAACAAGTCAGAGAAAGAGAAAGCAAACTGTGCGGGCAAAATCTCAGCCCCACTGAAGTTCCTAGCAAAAATTCCACCAGCTTCAACAGCTTTCTATTCTATGGCTGCATGTGTCTGACTGCAGACTCCCTTAAGTGGCACAGTCCTAGTAAGTTGTATGATTCCTACAAAGGGTGGAATACAACCTTTGCTGTTTTTGTTTTGGTGCTACTCGGAGTAGAAAGCAGCATCTCTTTACCTCAGACCTTGGGCATCAGCTAATACAGGAAGAGTATTGTATTATTAAGAAAATGTTTCCCTCACAATGTAGAAATACTGGCATTGAATCTTTTCCCTCTCTATTCTGTCACGTTCCTCTGCTCTATTGCATTTTGGGCCATACGTATGCTACATTCATTGAATATTTCCATATTCAGCATCACTGACTTTAATTGCTAGGGATACTAGAGAAGGAGTGTGGTGGACTGTATTTATAATTACAGCTCTGATATTTACCCATTTAAAATAACACAATAAATTTTTTAGCAAAAATAATATTCAGTACTTTGCCAAGAGATACTATTCTTTTTCTGCAGTCACCTGCCAGCCATTCCTTGACAAAATTCCATGCATTATTTTTCCATGGGTTCAGAGGGCAGTTACCAAGTGTAATTTCCACCTGTAGGCACCAATTTAGTTTTATTTTTTATGATTCTTCTTCCAGATTTATAAGAGAATTTAATTAGGATTCTTATAGATTTCCTTGGCAATTTTTGAATATATATCTCTATCTCTTTCTTGATTACGATCCCCTTTAACTCACTGGATGTCCCAAATTATAAGCTTTGCATAGAATCAGTTGCCTTTGGCTATGTTTGGTATTATGTTACCTTCTGTTCAGTTAACGGTGTGGAGATAGTCCATAAGCACTGGAAAAACCTCAAAGCTCTTTTCTGCTGTTTTGAAATTGAGAAAGCAGAAACATAATTGCTTTTGTTGGATCACAATCCTGAATAGCAAAAGACTTTTTAAACATCTGCCCTTCCTTTGATTGGCTTTACATCTTCTGTCTTTTTTGTCTACTGTTCATTATTCTGCATTTTATTCACTAATGAAAAATTCTATCCATGACAATATTTTCATATGCTGTAAGATGACTGGGATTCAATGCATTTAATCTGATCTAGCCCTATAGAAAACCTTAATAGAATGTGACAATATATGTTAATTCTGTGAGGTTTGTATTTCCTTCTTGCTTGTGTAATATCTGATCTGTCCTGTCTACAATCTCATTGAGATCTCCTACAACCCTGACTTTTAACAGAGCCGGAGCCTAACTCTCAGCATGTATTTGTAACACCTATTGAAGTCAAATAACACTGCATAGCTATATGGGAAACAAATTTTTCTTTCTTTGTCACTGAGGCCCTGTTCCTATTCAGATCTGTGGCAAATCAGTACTGACTTAAATTCCACCAAGATTATGCATCAGAATTGTTACATTTTACATGGGATTCTCTCTGACAGGAGAATTCGCATATGTCTCCATGTACTGATCTTCTGCTCCCTCTTTATCAGTAATCAAATGACTTGATATGTCTCTCACCTTTTTTTTTTTCCTTTTTTAATACCTCTGACAAATACCTGTCACGATATTAGCATTCATTCCCATAGAAATGTAGCAGCCAGAAATAATGCTGATCCCAAAGTGGACTGGAATAATCCATTCATTCTGCAGGGAATAGTTATCCCTATTCAATAATAATACTGAAATTAAGAAGTAACATTCTGTCTTCTAACATGCAAAAAAAATACAAATAATTGAGAAACTTCCTAATGAGTCTATTATTAAAACAGTACCTAGAGGAAACCTGAGCACTTAGCCATCTGAAATGTGTCTTTTTCTTTTTTCCTGGTTTGAGCATAACGACTAACATCAATACCACAAGTATTTCCAGTGCTACCTGGGAATAAGGCAAATGAAGGCAGGAGGCTTTTGAAAAGTCACTTCTGATTTTGCTCATTTAAAAGCTACGTATTTCAAAAGCAATGAGGGCCAAATT
Source organism: Neodrepanis coruscans (assembly GCA_013400695.1). NCBI lineage: Eukaryota > Metazoa > Chordata > Aves > Passeriformes > Philepittidae > Neodrepanis > Neodrepanis coruscans. Next base: position 3,960 of record VYZS01042857.1, on the reverse strand, counting down.
TTCAAGTGCCAATAGTCCCCAGTTGGATCCAGATTTTCAGAAAGATTCCATTCTCATTTACACTTCTCAATAGAGCATTTTTCCACAAGTGCCCAGCAGCTAGCAATTCTTTCTGGCCAGGAAGTCACTGACAAAGCTGGCCTTTTTTTTTTTT
>VYZS01042856.1:0-15781 GCA_013400695.1 Neodrepanis coruscans | reverse complement strand
GGTTTTTATTTTGGTTTCTCTTATCAGCTGTCTTTTGAGGCACTAAACTGTTGGTCAATGGATATTGACTACAGTTCCATTTTTGTCTATCCCATCACACATTTCACTGTCCCAAACCTCATTGCAAATGCAATATGCTGCTTTCTACAGCACAAAAAGGAGATAAGACCTCCCCTCTGTAGCTCCTGCTCTCCAGCTTCTGGTGAGCTGTGCTCTCTCACACAGCATGGTGGTTCTTTGCTGCGGGGCCACGTCATCATCCTGGTCCTGTTTCAGAGTCACTTTTGCTGGTCATTGACTTCTGTTCATGTTCATGTTCAGTTTTGGTCAGCAGTTCAAAATTACAGTACATCTTCGGGCTCTGCAACCTCAAATTTCCTCCTTGGGCTTTGACAATGATTTTTTACAACTAACATTTTGAGACCATTTTAAAACCAATACACATATATCAGATGCTAATACTCAAACTAATGATTTGCACATGGATGTCAGTACCCTGAGTGCAATACTACACCTCACTGTCCTTTCCCAGTCTCCTCCCTCCCAGTCTATTGCCCAGGACCCCCTTTTCAGCTCAGCCTGGGGCTATCAAACCCTGCTCTGGTGACACTTCAGCTGTGGCAATCTCCAGCCTCATCTCAACCCTATGCTGTGGATAGTCTGCTTCCAGGAGGAACTCTGGATCTACCCTATAGTTGTGTCTCCAGCCTTGTGTCCTTTTGTTGCTGTCAGGGTTCCCTTTGTGGACACCAGACCTAGTTCATCTCCTCACAATTCCAAGGGCTGCCAATGGACCCTGTTAGAGCAGCACTCTGCTTTACCTGTGTGACTGGGTGCTGTGGAACTGTACTCCATGGATGAGGGTCACCCTTAGCTCCTAGCCTCTCAAAGATACCCTGGCAAAACACAAGCTACAAGGGGAAAAAAAGACTTGGAGGTGTATTAGTATATATAGACACATAGTTCATCAATAGAGAAGATTTAGGAAATATATCTTTTGAAGAAGGTAAGACTTGATAAACAGGGTTTACAGGCAGAAACTTTGTCAGAGCGATTGTAATGGTGCAATCAAATGTACGTATTTCCGTGTACACACGGTGAGGGTTTTCCTTTCTCCAGAGCTGTAAAAAGCTTTAAGTTTCAAGAAAGTGTGGATTTCTTTAAACCCAGTAAAGGGATGAATCTTTTTTCTGGCAATTAGGTAGCATTTTCCACAAGTCAGTAGCATGATAAAACCTGTCAGGATTAAGTGGCAGTCATTTCCTCCCTAACCAAGCCTGCATGTAGTTGAATGCCAGTCATAGTGAATTACCTGCATTGCTAGAGCCCAGTGAAACTCAATTTCAGTGCCTGCAGCAAACTACACAGCTTAGGCAGCTCAAGCCAGATCACCTCATCAGATTTTCTCTCCACACGCAGCCACTGATAAATAAGGGTAGTATCCCATCACAGACAGCTCAAGGAAGGCAACTGTCACACATCCAAGTGCCACTGGAAGCTCTGAGTCCTGCTAGACTGTTGTTTTTTTTTTTTATGAGTGAAAATATCCATGACATGGACACGCCAGTACAAATATCCACACTGTATCATAGGGCTTAAAAAGTAGAATCATTCACTGTGATCATTTTTCTTAAGACTGAACAGACAATAGCTGCATTGTAGTAATTCCTGCCTCTTCAGGCTGATTCTGATCAGTAAAACGACACAAGGGAACAAATGAATGCAGAAGCAGGAAGAGACAAATTGAACATTTTCAACACCTTAAATCAATTCATGCTTGTAAAAGATGTTCTACATGTAGTAAATCTGGATCACAATCTCAAGTTTTCTGATTTACAAAGAATTTGGTTTCAAAGTAGATTCAGTCTATACTAATAATAGAGTTTTTTGTAAAAGATATGCCAACTCTTTGCTAATTTTTTTTTTTTGCTAATACTTTTTTTTTTTTTCTTTTGCTAATACTGGTAATGTTGTTTCTTATGTAAAATTGAGTCAAGTTCAGCAAACTAGCAGTTTTGGTTCTTCTACTGGGCACTAACATGAAATCCTTGTATGCTACAATTTCAGGAAGTTATCAGCCAGATTTTCAAGGCTGATGGCTTGGTATGCTTATCACTCTCTTCCTCCCTCGTTTTTACACCTTGCCTTAAGAATTAGTCACCATTTGCATCAAAGATACCCTACAGAGTTAGATGGACCTTGGCATGACAAATCTACTCTAGTGTTTGAGTAACTGAAGAAAAGAGAATTTCTGAAACATACTGATGTGTCCGTGTCAATCCTGGCTCCTGCGTGAATGTCGGGCCACGACATTTGAGCATAGATTCTTGTAAAACTTTTAATTGAGCCCACCAAATAACTTAGTTTAGGCTATTTATCAATATATTAAAACAGCAGTTTTAATAATCAGGTGTCCAAGATGGAATAAAACAGGCCAGAAAAGAACATCATAGAGGATATACAAATATATTTTCCAAAATTAAAAAAAAAAGGTGGGGGGGAGGGTGGAAGGGAGCAACTGTGCTACAGCTCCATGTTGTGGTGTCAACAACACCAATCTTTGCAACGATTTCTCTGTATGTTCAGTTGCAGAGGGAAATATCATAGGCAGTAATTTGTGAATGGTTCCTGTTTGATTGAGACAGAAAGGCTTTGCTAGACTGTTGGCAAAAGCAAGAATAATTTACATTCATATTTAGTCATTAGCAGAATTTCAGCTGGTGCACAGCTTAAAATGAAGTTTCAGCATGTACATGTATGTCGATGATATATTCAGGGAGAGGGAATAGAAATAGTAGGAGGGCTAGTGACATAGCGAGACAGCTTGCAGCAATGCTTTTTTAAATTTTTGATGCCAAGACACACTCTCTAACTTTACTATTGCTGATATGGATAATTTTCTCTTTTAACTCAAAAACAGTTCAAAGCAAAGAGTAACAGCCAAATTCAGGTAACAGACAATAGATCTGTACAAAGAACATCAATAGATCCATGCCATTTATAAGTGACTGCTGAGACACAAATGGCCCTATCACATATTTATACAAGGAGAGCCTACACAAAACTATTTGTATTTAAATGAAATTACTTCTTCCTTATCTATGATGTTTACAAAAGAAAAGCAGATCAGATCACTTTTTCTGTCTGCATGGGAATTGTGAAATTTCTCCATTGGTCTGTAGGTGTTCTAGTGACACAAAATGGTTAATGGAAAAGACATTATGTTACTTTGACCTATTGTCAGACTGATTTGGAACATCCATACGTCTTTTTATTTTATTAAAAAGTTACCTTTTTTTCTTTTTTGTCTTTTATCTGGTACATTGTATTTCTGGAATGAGGAGTTCAACAGTCTTTTATTTGTTCTATCACATATCTTAGCTCTCTGTTCTTACATGACTTTAACTTACCTATCAGTATAAAATGCTTGATTAAAATAGACATGGGTGGGTGTGTGACATTGATTGCACTTAAAACAGAAATCTAAAATGGGGTTAAGAAAAATTATGTCCTTACGATTAACTGCAGTAGTTTTTTATTGATCTGAAGTACTTGATGCTTATGACTGCTTTTAACATACTCCTGTTGCTTTTCTTTATTTATCTGTCTGCATAGTCATTTGATTGAATAACTGCTGTGAGTGGGGCTTTATATAAACATGCTTTTCAAAAACAGATGAATAAGTGCGTTTCTTAAAGCAACAGATTCTGCTAGTGGCAGTCCAGAACAAAAAAAAATTAAGATTGAGTGCATGAGCCTTTCATTTAACAGAATTTGGGACAGAAGCTCCATTCTGCAGATAGTAGGAGTTTAAATTATGGGAGGAGAGGCTTCAGTCCATACTGTATATGAAAATTTTGAAGCAAGCCGCTAACTAGCTCTTCCAACACCTCTTTCCATCCCCTGGCACTTTAAACTCCTCTCTCTTCTCACTAATGCATAAACTGGGTTTTGAAGGAAAGATTTTTCTCTGAGAGGATTGCAAAGGCACTATGGACTGCTCGCTGCCAGAGGACGGCATGAGATTCTGTCAATCCCATCAATACAAGGGCTGAAATGAGCTATCAGGGATGTCAGGTGTGTCTGTCTTTGAAAGCAATGAACATCTACCCTCCATTCTTCCCACATGCACAAAGAAGTCAAAACATAAGATACATACATATTTCACATTTTCATTAAAAGAAGTCACATCAATAATATGTAGACAGATGAAGTTGTCCCAAGTGATTATTTTCCAGCCTGCGGTATAGAGTTTCCCGAGTATCTCTGAAATAGGTCTGAAGAGGCTATGAAAGTTAACTAAGTTTCTTGTGCATAAGACTAAATCATTTACATGGAGTACAAAGATCCACTTGAAAATTTTAGGGAAAATATTTGAAAAGCACTGATTTCAATAACTTCCTCGGTCAGAGTTTCTTTTCTTTGCCCCATTCCTCAAAGTGTTCAAGGCCAGATTGAATGGGGCTCTGAGCAACCTGGTCTAGCCCACAGCAAGGGGGTTGGAGCTAGATGATCGTCAAGGTCCCTTCCAACCCAAACTTTGGAAAAGGGAGATCTGTCAGACAAGCAAGCTCTAAAAAGCAAATACATATGGAAATAATATATTCCCTAGGAATGTAGAATTTAGGACACATCCCCAAGGGTCTTTGGTAAAAACATAGGCTCCCTTCACCCACCCATAAATATTGCCAACAGTTAAGAGGGGTGTCCAATTTGTCCAGGCCTGGATCCAGAAAACCAATTTAACCATTGACAAGATCAACTTGGCAAAGGCACTCTTCTCAAGGAAGGGGTCCACAAAGGGGAACGCCAATGAGAGAGAGGTTTGCCACAAAACTGAGGCAAGACTGAAAACCATGGCTGCCGTGCATCAGGGGACTCCCAAAAGGTGTTGTTGAGTTCTCTCGGATGTCTTGTGAGCCCTTCGTTGGGCGCCAATTAAATGTCATGGTTTTACCACAAATTTAGCAANAAAAAAAAAAAAGAAAACAGAAACAAAGAAACAGCTCTCCCTCCCAGAAATTACCACACCAAGACGCTGCGGCAGAATCTCTGACCCGTCATCCACGTGGACGCCAGCTCTGATGCAGTGGCAAAGAACAGTGTTGCTCCTCTGATCTCCGAAGCCGAAAAAGAGAAAGATGGCCGGCCGTCCTCCGTTTTTATAGGGACGTTCCCGATCCACACCTGTGCAGATGGGTCCCCGGGGCCGGCCCTTTTCTCATTGGTCAGCCACCCTGGGGCTCGCCCCGCACACGCAGTGGCCCACGGGAAGCACCGCGGCCATCTGGAAATGCCACGCGCGCCAGGACGGCACTTCTGCTAATGGCGGCCGCCGCCAGCGCCACGTGGTTGACGCCACTAGGTCGGTGCCACTGCCGGGCTGTTGCTGCTGCTGGCACCGCCGCCACACACTGCCGGTGCAGCCTCAGCACCAGTGCGGGCCACTGGCGCGGCCCCGCCGCCGGCCCCACACCGACCACGTGGTCGGTCCGTGCACTCGCCGCTCTGACTCGTGGCCTGTGCTGCTCCCGCTGGCCGCGCCAAGCGGTGCTGGGTTGAGCCGTGCCGCCGCTCCCGGGTCTGGTACCAGCTCTGCGCAGGGCCCCTCCTGGCGCCGCTCCCCTTAGAGCCAGGCGGCAGTGCCAGTGCGGCGGGATGAGCCACCGCTGCACTCAAACGACGGGCTCCCATGTGACCACCGGGGACCCCGCATGGTAGGAAAAGATCGGTTTTACTTCCACCTTCTCCCCACAGAGCTGGGCGGCAGCGCCAGCGCAGCGGGATGAGCCGCTGCTCCTGCCGCCCAGGAAAAGGGGCCACTGAAACCTACACGGGTGCGGGGCCGGGCAGCCTGGGATCGAGAGTGGCCGCTGGGGCCGCTGGCGCAGGGCGAAGCCGCCGCACTAAGGTTCGCCCTGGACCAGCTCCCACCGCCGGGGCTGGAGGGCGCAGAGGAGCCGGTGGCGGGCGTCGGCGCCGGGCAGCCCCCCGGTCCGCGTGGGTGGGGGGAGAAAAGGGTCGTTCCCCACCCTCGCCCGGCCACCGGCCTGTGCGGCAGGAACAGAGACCGTTTTTACTTTCGGTTTTTACCCTACGACACTCACTTATCAGCTTCCTGAGGGTACCTCAGACTAATCACTTCTTATCTCTTTACCACAAATGTGACATTACTTAAAGTACAGGCTTGAACAATTATATCAGACGCTGTGTTTTCCTCTCCCTTTCTCTGTCAGTACCTAGGACTAAAGCAGCCCACTTTCTTGCATTTGTTATTCACTGGAATAGTTAACAAACACAAGCTCTGGATAGATCACAATGTATTTGACTTTTTAAGACAAGCTAATTTAAATACTCGCTTAGTGTCTTTCATGGTGAAAATGGCATTTTACCAGTAAGCTTGAGAGCAAAGGATGACAACTAGGCTGGTGGCAAAGTAACCTTAGTCCTATGGGATTTTTGCCAGGGCTGATGACGAAAGTCAGGTTAGAAACCACTCCCACACTGAATATCTACTCCAGGATTCTAAATCAGAACATATATTCCTGAACATAATGCTTTCTGCCAAGATTAGACAAGATAAATTCAACTTGCAGGGTCAAGTTTGTAACACGTCATCAGTAAAGGGTTATGGCACTATAATTTCAGGAACCAGATGGCAAACTAGGGAAAAATATGGAATATCAAGTTTATTCAGCATCAAAATTACTCAATAAGCATTTATATGATATACATATTTTGCTGAAACATTTATTCTGCAACTGGCAATGAAAAAAAATGTGGTTCACTAAGAAAAGCTATGAGTGAAGAGCAAATTGGACCAAAGACACGCTTCAAGGAAGACGCAAGAGACGATAAAGTTGTCCAAGAGAAGAGTAGATCAATAAGTATCAGTGTACAATGGCTGACAGAAAAACTGGTGAAGAAGTAGAAGTTAGGAAAGCTAGGCTCTTTATAGAGGCAGGACTAAAGGAACAGAAAAGTACTGGGAGGTCAAGTTGCAGGGTCGGATATTGCTACCAGCTCAATACCTGGCTGCTTTATCTGTAGTCCCCTAGAAAATTTGATTTGTTCAGTCAAAGTAATTTGCCATATGTTTAGAGGGCAAGTAGAAACAGTTAATTTTTGGTAAATTAAGTCTTTTCTACCTGTGACTTAACCAATGTTTGCAGATCACCTGTAGATGAACAGCTATGTTCCTTCACACCTCCTGGGAGACACATCTTCACACACATCTCTGGGAGACAGATCTTAGTTTAAGTGCACACCTCCAAGAGAAAAGGCCAGAAAATATATGGAAATAAAGACCTAGCAATTTTGTTTGCACAAGGGCACACCACAGTGCTTACTGAAAATAACAAATTTTATGTTGACTCTTTTGATCCTTAGCTTCATGCATCAGGGACAGTACCTCCTTTCTGTGGGTGTAGCAGTCAACAAGCAAGGTAGTTGCCATCAAAATTGTTTTTGAGAACACTAACATAAATATGTATTCCCTGTCATTGAGAAGCCTGGAAAATACAGCCACAAAATAATAAAATGCAATTACTGGAATAGCAAGGGAGAAATTTCCTGCCTACTGTCAAGCATATTGCACTTCAGAAATAATCAAATTTTTAATCCATTCTTGAATACCACTTGAAAACAACAGTTGTCAGCTCAGACAAAGGCTTCAGCATGCCCTGGTAGTCCTTGTCCAAGGCTGGTGAGGCCATGGCTACTGGCTGCACCCTGCCTTTACAAAGTACAGAGGCAAAGGCAGAAGCAAGACCAATGGTGAGCCCAAGCACAAACCCAGGGAGGTTCTAAAATCTAGAACTCCATGAGCTACTAAATCTGCCTAGGAACATTTCCAGCCTTGAATCAGACTAGAAATTAAGATATAAAACACATGGCCTGTGTTTTCCAGCATATGCCTGTGGGAGACCAAGTGCAGCATTTGACTCTGGATTTAATATCTGAATGTCCTTTTTCACATTTCCCTGAGTGCAACCAGAGATTTGTGTTCCCTGTCAGTGCCACGCATCTCCTGACAGCATGCATTATTTCTGACAGCTTGTTTTATGATCTGGGATGCTTTCATTCCAACTGCGGAAAGCAAGAGCAGGTCTTGTCTGGCTCAGTGTATCCTGTGTGCCTCTCTTGCAAACTGTGATTAGCTGTTTCACCTAATATAAGACATTTTCTGACAAATTTGTACTTCAGATAACCTAGTCATTCTTAGCAAATGCTGCAATCTCTCCTGCCAAATGAATTCTGCATTTCAGTCTAACATTTACAGCATATTTTGTAGGCTACTTAAAAAAAATTTGGTCTGTTTTGTGAATTTATGGAGTAATATTTTTTCTTTCATTTTAATACCAATATTAATACTGGTTAAATATAACTCTAATGTAGAGTTTAATTTTAAATATATGATAAATATTAAATTGAAATGTTTGAAATTATTATTTTTTACTCTAATTGAGTTTAGAATTATTAAAATAATTACTGGCAGCTTATTGATACAGTACAAGTAGCTACCTAGATTTGCCTTTTAAATTTAGTCACTAGGATTATAAGGGGCTAGACTAAGTCCTTGCTACAATTCTGATGTGATCAAGTGGGGCATACGTGTTACTGTAGTTTAGTGAGCTGTCTAAACTTAAATCTGATGGAAGGTTAAGTAGATCAGAAAGACGGTCAGCCTGTGACATACACTCAAATGCCAAATCTCCAAAGAAGGAAGAAAGGCCCTCAGATTTTAATAACTTATTTTTAAACAACTTAGTTAGTCAGTCCAAACCAAACAAAGAATATATTCTAATAAAACAATCAAAAATGTTTTTAGCTCTTTTATCTGGTAACTCAGACAAAATTACATTCTTATATTTCTTTAGAATGGTTTAATGATTTTAATCCTTGATTATGTAACATTGTTTTAATCCAAGATAAATTGCAAGAGAGCAACAAGGATCTCAAGAGATTTGATTTTCAGATTTTGTTTGGTATAAAGGCCAAAGAGCCTATGCTCTTAGAATACTTCAGCAGAAACCTTTCAATCTCACTAGAAGCCATGGCTGATTTGGTAGTGTTTCAGGCTTGGCCCAGAAAAGATACTGGGTTTTAACTTTTATATTCTCTAGTTATAAAGTTTAATCATTCTTTAGTGTGCATACCCAGAGTGGCATGAGCTCTTAAACACAGTTCAAAGTTATTTTGCTCAATTTTTAATCCTCATGTGTCTCTCTGATATCTGCTAACTGTCTCTTCAGACCTGAACAGTCCTTTGACTATTTACACAGGCAATCAACAAAGCAGCTTTCCTCAGTAAATTGTTATTTTTCCACACTGCAAATACCAAGTATACCACTTTTAGTTACTTTAACTCCTACAGCTGGTGCAAATAATGCTGAACAAATATTTAAAAAACCAAAATCCATACCTCTAAAGAAAGACAGAAAATGTAACTGGGGAATATTCTAAGTACTAGATTTTTTTTTTTAAGTTAGTTAGATAAGAATAATTGTTGTCACATTACAGAAAAAAAGACAATGATACAGACAAGAAGCTCAAGAAAATCAAACGCTTAAAAGCCAAAGACCAGCAGACACCAGAAATGCAAGATTTGGTTTGAGGGGTGTCCCAGATTTGATACACTTCCCTCAAATTTGGCCTGAAGACAACCTCAGAAATAAAGAAAACAATTCCTTCTAATTCAGTTAGCCTCAGCTGAGACTACAGAAAAAAATTACACCAAAGTGTCACATACAGCAGTGATTTTTTGTAGCCATTCCTATTCAGAAAAAGATGGGAGCCATCACATCACTGCTTTCTAATGAGATCTCCAATCAGTCATTTCTAGGATGACAAATGTAAGGCACTATTCACCTGAGCTGAACGTAAATTAGAGGCTGCACTACAATAAATTCTGGCTAAAACATTAAACTCAATGAAATTACACTCATTAATTCAAAAAATCATTTATCCCCTGACATGTGAAAAGCTTTGTCCTACTATGTGACAGCAACTGAAGACTTTTGGGATGGTTAATAAAGAACAATAGATTTTTTTTCATGGCAAGAAGTGTAGAAAGTCTACCACGTGTTTTAGAGAACATTCTTCTATGGATATGATTGAAAATATGAATAATGCTTTTATATTCATAATTTCCTGGGTGGTCTGAAACAAAAATACATTTTGTGAAGCTCTATCTCTTCATAAAGAGGGCAGATGAATTTATTGAAAGAACATATTGGCTCCCAGGGGATATTAATGCTGTTCCAAATAAAGACTCATTGTGAACACATCTTCAGCATGGATNTTTTTTTTTTAAGTTAGTTAGATAAGAATAATTGTTGTCACATTACAGAAAAAAAGACAATGATACAGACAAGAAGCTCAAGAAAATCAAACGCTTAAAAGCCAAAGACCAGCAGACACCAGAAATGCAAGATTTGGTTTGAGGGGTGTCCCAGATTTGATACACTTCCCTCAAATTTGGCCTGAAGACAACCTCAGAAATAAAGAAAACAATTCCTTCTAATTCAGTTAGCCTCAGCTGAGACTACAGAAAAAAATTACACCAAAGTGTCACATACAGCAGTGATTTTTTGTAGCCATTCCTATTCAGAAAAAGATGGGAGCCATCACATCACTGCTTTCTAATGAGATCTCCAATCAGTCATTTCTAGGATGACAAATGTAAGGCACTATTCACCTGAGCTGAACGTAAATTAGAGGCTGCACTACAATAAATTCTGGCTAAAACATTAAACTCAATGAAATTACACTCATTAATTCAAAAAATCATTTATCCCCTGACATGTGAAAAGCTTTGTCCTACTATGTGAGAGCAACTGAAGACTTTTGGGATGGTTAATAAAGAACAATAGATTTTTTTTCATGGCAAGAAGTGTAGAAAGTCTACCACGTGTTTTAGAGAACATTCTTCTATGGATATGATTGAAAATATGAATAATGCTTTTATATTCATAATTTCCTGGGTGGTCTGAAACAAAAATACATTTTGTGAAGCTCTATCTCTTCATAAAGAGGGCAGATGAATTTATTGAAAGAACATATTGGCTCCCAGGGGATATTAATGCTGTTCCAAATAAAGACTCATTGTGAACACATCTTCAGCATGGATTCTTCCACACAGTGTCCTCCTCTTTGAGTCCTCCTGTTTCCTGTCAGCTTTTGACCTTGCAATTATTCAAGAAATGTTCACAGTGTATATATGAAATCAGTAAGGAATTACTCTCTCCAGTCTCTCACTTGCTGCCCCAGGATTTGTGTCAGCTGTCTGCACCAGCAGATTATTTTATCAGTAATCTTCAAGACGATAAGTCCCTGTTTGCAAAAAAGCATCCACTCCCTTGCCGGTTGATGAGGTTACACATGGGGCGGTGTTCAGCTTTGATTTCTACTCCTGAAATTTATCTGTGTTTTACATAAAGAGGTGCAGACACATCATACATGGCTGGGAATCTATGGTTTTCTGATCATGAGTGAAAGCCACTGGTCTTCTGAGTCAGGTTCACACTTACAGTTACAATCTTGAATTCTTCACCAGTTACTTCTATGCTTGAAAAGGAGACAAAGAGGATGCATTGTCTACCTATCCGAGCAGTAGGACTTTCTGAAAACTGAACAAAATAATAGGTCTGTGGATTCACTCCAGCTTTAAAGCTCTGTTTGTGAGAACACATGTGGCTATTACTTGCCAAACCACTTTGAACATATTTTTCCTTCTGAACTGATGATCCAACCAATTTACAGACAGCAAAGAATTGTGGTAAAACACTGGAAAAGAGTTTAGCAGCATGACCAGCTGACAAAAGTCAAGTCAAGGAGGCAAAAATGACAATTGCCACTTTTAGAAGACTGTTATGAAAAGGAATGTAAATGCTTTGTTCTCTGTAAAACCAAAAACTTGTCAGAAAGTTTAATCTTGGAAATAATTCTAATAATAGGTAGAGAAACACAGGCACAGGTTACCAAAATGGTGTTTCTAAATTCCTAGTCTGGGGTGTTTTAAAATCAGGGCATAACTCAGACAAAACCAGGACTCAGGAATGTATATGAACTGGAAATGGAGGTGTCCTCTGAACACCAGTGGCCTGTAAACACCAGCACGATTTCCCTGGGACACTCCTCACCCTTGCTTGGCTGGCTCTTGTTCACAAATATGTGAACATATTTGCCCATTTGTACTGAGACATGAGGCACAGCCTGGCCAAGCACAGTGCAGAAAAAGCAGAGAGGCTTTAAGGACCACATGCTACCTATCTTGCTTTTTCATAAACAGATACAGTAAAGCAGAATGCAGCATATGAATTAAAAGCATTAAAATTCAGGTCACTGCGCTCAATTTGGCTTTTTTTTTTTTTTAACTACTGCACGCCCAATATTTACTGCAGAGAGAGGAGCCTTTAAATAACATTGTGCTCCACTACAAAACCTTCTCTTCCCTATGATCCTGCATATCTCCATAGCCTGAGAAAATCTGTCCACCAACAGCACTGCTCCCAGGTGCCTTACCACAGCAATCTGTTGCACACAGCTGATGGAACAGACGATTTACCAGAAACCAAGACCCATGGGTTTCTGTGGACTTTCATTTCCTATTTCATAATACTGCTAGTTATCCATGCTGGAATGCATGATGAATACATCTATACAAGCTTAGTGGAAAAAAACATACCAGGCATTATCCATTTTATATTTTTCAAAGCCTCAGAAAGTTGGCCAAATCAAAACCAATTTCCATTGAAACTCTCCAAAGTCCTTCACAATGAAAGTTATAATCCTTGCCAAAAGTCAGTTCTCAAGTGAGCTATTCAAATATTAATTTTTATATGTTTTCAAGAAGGACAAAAATATTAATTTCTTTTATTTTTATATTTACAAACACAACACAGCCATCTCATCAACATTTGCTGAAAAACAAAAAAGAGCTGCCTTTCCCGAGCAACATTTTAGCCTCAGAAGGGAAAGATTCTGCCTGAACGAAAAGATGTAATTTTTGGCTATCTTCATGACGTGATCAATTTCTGTTTTTACAAGATTGCTGCAGTAAGTTCATAATCAACAATACTAACATTGATTCCTTTCCAGAATGAGGATATGATACCATATGATACCTCAATCGGAGCATCTCCTTGGGTGGAAGAAGCAGCAGTACCGTCATCCCAAGAGCTCATCCTACAACTGCCCTCATACCTACTCGGCTCAGAAGGGCCTATAAATTATAGAAATAAACTGCAAAACCACATAAAAATTTTAAATTATTCACAAAAGAAAGAAAACCAGCAAGCATATTATGACTCATGATCATTTATGTGTTTGTTTTTACAGACTCCCAAAAGCCTACCAATAGTTTGTAGCATATAGTAGGATACTAAATTACCCACAAAAGGTACGCTCAAACCACAATATAAATCATATTTTTTACTTACAAAGCCTTTACTAGGCCTGCAAAATGAGTTTTTCACTTTATCATTTCATTAAAACAAAAAAATTACAAGTACTTGGTATATTTATGTTGACTTTGTCACAGCGAGGTACATATTCCATGTTACTAATTTTCAGTAAGATTAAAAGAAAAAAATACAACTGACTCAACCTCACTTAATAAAACTTTATGATTATCTCAGAATACATTTTCTTTAATATTCTGGTTCAACTCTAGCTTTCACCTGTTCTTTGAAGGATCTTATATCATTAGCTTGTGGGAGGCTGATATTAGCTGATATTCTGGGGGAGGAAAGGGAAAATCATCATAATTAATTTTGTGCCTTCTTTTAAAGTGTCTTGTTTTTATTTGCTATTTTTATAGGCTTCATTAGAAATGCAAGAGAACTTCCATCTACTTTTGCTTGATAGTTTAGTGGTTTTGTGCACAAAAGCAAATCCAATAGAGGGAGAGAGACAGATGTCCTAGCAGAGAACTTGAACTCACATCTTCCTTGGAGACAAAGCTCCCAGCTGACCCGTTGCACTGCCAGGAGCAGTTGCTTCTCTGGGATGCTAGTATCTCCAGGAGCCAAAGGCACATCACACACCTGGCCTTACTAGCTCACTCCCAAGACTGGAATATCACGATCTGGAGGCTGGATCTTCAGCTGTAGAAAGCAATCAGGAGAGGAAGAAAACACTGTGCAAATTCTAATCTCAACTACTTCAGTTTTTCTTCATTTTGTCATGCTATGAGTAAACCATATGTTAGTGGTCTTACTGTATTATCATCTTGTTACTAAGTTTGAAATATCCTTGAAAAAGCCTTTGTACCCGTATTTTACTTGGTTTCCACACTGACATGACACTTCCAATTCTGTCAGTCCTAAAAGACAGAGAAAACTTATGTTCCATGTCAGTTAAGATTACAGTCAGAAAAGTCCAAAACGTAGCTATTTAAGTTACAGGATCATGGCCAGTCTTAAAGATATATTTGTGTAGCCTGGGCTGAAAAATGATTTGAGCTGGCATCAAGGATACTTCACAGGAGAGGATCTCTAAACACGCTGCTGCAAAGTCATTTCAGTTAGCCCATGGTCTCTAGAAGAACTGACAATCTTGCTGGGAGGGGGAAGCAGTAGCTGTCTTAAACAGCTGTTGAAAGGTACTTTACACAAGATGTACTTTATTTATTAATTCCTTCAGTGCATGCCACAAAAGAAAGCAAGAAATAGGGAGGTTAGGAAATAATGTCTGCAATGAACTAAATTTCCTACCAGGAGAAAGTGTGCCTTAGTGGGAATGCATCCTCCTTAAATGCCTAAATACCATTCCACTTCCTCATTCCACTCCGCAATTTGACATCCTGAATATGAAATCCTTTGAGTATGGACAGACAATTCTCCTTACCTGAGCCTACAACACCCTGTAATATATACTTCCAGTGTATTACAAACACCTTCAGTCTAAGAATTGCTGGACTAACTAGTGTTCAGTGTAGAATTTTAAAGTAATCCATATTGTCGAACAACAGTTGATATGCATTGTTCCTTTGTCAAAACTTCAGTAGATTCAGCTGGCTGTCATCCTCTCTACTGCAAGGTAGTGCCCTCTTCTACCATTTTCTCAGCAGACCAAAATCGAAAGTCACAGAAAGCAGAGGCCAGTTCTAGGATTGAATTATCATCTTGTACTAAGGATTTCTGTTTTGAAAAAAAAGGTCTGCTGTTTACTGAGGCATCTGGCAAAATTCAGTCCTGCATCAAGATTATTTTTGGCAGTTGCAGAAAGTGTCTAAATAAACCCAGAATCCATTTTAATGTTAATTTATTTAAATTAATTAGATATACATGCATATTAATTGTATTTTCATTTTTCTTTGAGATATTTTTGGTGAATGGTTAAAGCAGGAATGAAAAACATCTGCTCCAGGTAATTGACATACATAAAAGCCATCAACTGTAATATGAAACAAAGGGTGGCTGTGCTACAAACATTTCTCTACAAGAGGTGTTTTATACAACTCAGTAGCCTGAGCCTAAAAACCATAAGAAAGCCTTTGTTTCTGAATAGTTATGCTAATCAGGGTTAAATATATACAATCAGATACGAAAGAGAGACTGAGCTAACAGAAAACCAAATGGATTAATATCAGAAATTCTCATACTGTACTTAACAAAACAAAGGCCAAGTTCAACTTCTAGCTCTGCTGGTTCACTGGTTTCAGTGGTATTACTCCAGATTTACGGCAGCATAACAAAGACCTGAACCTCAGTATAGGCCGAGAATTAAATGATATCTCAACAAAGAATGTGTGTTTACCTATATCTTAGTTTTATGA
>VYZS01042855.1:30028-41730 GCA_013400695.1 Neodrepanis coruscans | reverse complement strand
GATGGAGGGGCGGCGGAGGCGGCGGTCAGCTGGACCCGCGCTGGCTGGCCCAGCCCGGACCACCGCCAGCCTCTCCCAGCGCCGCCGCTGCCAGCTCGCCCGCTGCCGCTGGCCATCATGGCGCCATCACCCGCAGCCCCCCGGCGCGCGCGGCGGCTCCGTTCCCGACGCGGTCTCCACAGGCACAACAGCGCGGGACTGCGGACAGTCCCGTCAGGGAGTAGCGGGGGAGGAACGGTTTTATCCTTTCCAACCTACAACACCAGTGACAGGACAAGGGGCAGAGGGCACAAATGGAAATACAGAAAATTCCATTTGAACATAAGAAAGCACATTTTGCTGTGAGGGTCATCAAACACTGGAATAGATTGCCCGGAGAGTTGTTTGATGATATTTAAAACCTGAGTGGACACAGCCCTGAGCAACTTGTTCTAGCTGACCCTGCTTTTAAGCAGGGGCTGGGCTACATGATTTTGAGAGGTCCCTTGCAACTGCAACCCTTCTGTGATTTTGTGAGCTTAGAGACCTGCCATCCTGCTGTTGCTGCAGAACAAAAAGATACCAGATACCATTTCTATTTCTGTTTTCTTAAAAGCATCTGAAATCATCTACTCTTCAAAGATTATGGGAGCAAAAATTGTTCTCATTTGCTGCTGTGTGATGAAATAAAATACAACTTTTGGCAAGTTGACAGGTAATCTTTGAATATACTTTCTGATACTTCTTTTCTGAAAAAGATTATTTTATTGCCTTCTTTTTTCTTCTCTATAATATTTGTGAAAGGAGCATTGTAAGGAATACCCAGGGAGAAGAGAATGAAGAATTATTGTTAACTGAGTAGTAGACTACATGGTTTCTTTTCAATCTAAATAAAATTACTATGGTAAGGTTTCAGGCATTTTGATTGAGGAGTCATATTCATATACAGCAAAGAGTTCTTTATATGCCTGTGAAGTTTAAAGTTTAAAAATGGTTAGTTTGCTCTTAGCTAAAAGTAGTGATTTTGAATGGTCTTTGTTTCCCATCACTGAAACGTTCACTTTTCTTGCAAGGAAGAGGTGGTTCTTTCCCGGTCTTTTGCACACGATGGTACTCCAGGTTGTAATGTGACGTCACAGAGCTTCTGGTCCTTTGATACAACTTTGTTGAAGGTTTTAATTTTCCCTCCTAATGCTCTACATCTTACAGTTTTGTAATTTATTATTGATTTGTGAGACATCTCAAAAATGTTTCTTTCTCTGTGGGGCAAAGAAGAAACTTGATCTTGTTAAAACATGAGCAGACACACATGTGGGATAGACTGTTAATTGTTTCACAGGTTTCTGTGTGACCTGGTAAAATCACTTACATTTTACTTATTGTCTATTCCCATATTTTGCTATAGCATCATTAAGCAAGCTAACA
Source organism: Neodrepanis coruscans (assembly GCA_013400695.1). Classification (NCBI taxonomy): domain Eukaryota; kingdom Metazoa; phylum Chordata; class Aves; order Passeriformes; family Philepittidae; genus Neodrepanis; species Neodrepanis coruscans. The sequence goes on along the minus strand of VYZS01042855.1, from coordinate 40,326 downwards.
AAGTTGCAGTGAATGTTATTTTCTAAATCTAAAAGGCATCACTATTACTTGAGCAGTGTTCTGAATTTAAAGTGATGCTTTTCTTTCCTGCACAACACAGCTCTGTTACAATGCATTCCTTCTGCCCACTATCGCTAATACAACCCTATAAAGGGCAGTGTTCATTAACTGTATCCTGTGCACAAAAGATATGAGTTTCATTGTTTTGTAACAATAACACAGAAACCTTTCCATTTATTTCAAAAGTTCAAATAGCTGCAGTGGTGTGAAACAGCTTTGTCTTGGAGAAACATGTGCCTCTTTGATATGGAAATGAGAACACCCTGTGCTTCAGTAAGTGCCAGGGTGGCAGTGTTCAATACTGCCACACTTAAGTGAGCTCCTGCATTGTGCTCAACTTCTATTCTGCTAGCCAAAATTCTAGAGGCTTTTCTTTCCCTGTTGGAAGTAGACTTTGAAATACTTCTGTACCTGACATCCATGCATGTAAAGTTGGATGGAATCTACTTCTTGTGAAGTAGCAAAATGGAGTTAGTTTTAAATTAATATTGTAATATTGTACAATAGTGTACTTCATTTATGGGAAAAAGCCTGCAGATAATATGGACTTTTGGCTTTGAAGAAGAACAAAATCTCTGTCCTTCAAGGGGAGTCTATCCGTTGCTCCCTATTTATTTAGCCTTTTGGTTTCTTTCTATTTCAACTTACTCTTGAATTGCAGTTCTCAAGGTAATGTTGCACACTGACATGTTAATTAAGCATTAACATTTGCAGGCTAATCCAGGGCTGGAGGCTACTGTTTATTGGTTATTATTATAGCTCTCTTGCAGAGCCCAGAAGTGTGCTAAACATTTGCAGACACATAGAAAAGCATCGTTATTTTCTGGATGAATTTGTAACTTTATATTGAACAGGATGAAACAAGTGATAAGAAACATTTCAGACTGAAGTTGATAAGAGAACAAGGGTTATCACAGGAAGATCAGTCACTTACTCATCTGAGCCCTTGACATAGAATTTATTATTAGGCAGTATTTATCATGATGAATGATTACATGAAGCAAAGACTTTTTAAGGGAGATGAGCTCTAGTGGGAATGCCTTAGCAGCTCTGGGCTACGTCAAGTTTCACTGAGTGTGGTAGGAAACCCCTAAATCACAGAAACTGTGAGACAAGCCCACAGTGTGTTCTGCACTGCTTGTCTTGCTGTCATCTGGATATGGTTCCAGTGTCTGGAATGCTGACCCTTTCCTTCTGAACTGCCCATGTATCTTATTTCCCAGTGAATATAAGAGTATGGGAGGGAAGCAGAAGGTAGGATGGCCCCAGCATGCCGGTAGGATACAGCCACATCTCACACCAGGTTTGGGGAAGAGCCACAGGTACCACAGCTTAGAGGTAGCAGTGGGAGTTTCACCTAGAAACATAGACACACCTGATTCATAGCATACTGCATCATTCCCCAAAACTCAATAATTCTACATGATGAGGTAAATTAGACAGTTGTATGAGTGAATAATATCTTATGTGCTCACAAGGAGGGCAGTCTTTAGGATGCCTTTTGAATGAAAACATGGCTGTAGCTGGATGTAGTGGAAACAGCAGGTGTTGCAAGTGTAGGGCAAGATGGCAAAAAACACAGGGGTGTTTGAAATAAGAAAGGTAAGCGATCCTAGATGGAGATTTGCTGTCAGAACTGTCACAGGTATTTCGAAGGAGATATCATTTGTGATGGAACAAAGTCAATATTAAAATGGTCAGATTTTAATCAGAAATCAATATTGACTTTCACTGCTACAGGCATTAATCCCTACAAAAGCATACTACTTGCATAATTAGAAGAAAAAAACCCCACAAAATTTTATTTTGATGCTGTTACTTCATAAGTGTTCCTAAATGGTCTCGTGTTAGTCTGACTCACTGTATGCTAGTAAGGACATGAAGTTTCGACATGAAGACCTTGGATTATTAAGTCCATAACTGGTTCTGACAGTTGTTTTTATTTTTTAATAAAGATAGAGAAAAAAAGAGGAAAACTAGTTAGAGAATGTGAAGTTATAATTTATTAAGTGTTTTTTTTAAATATACATTTTAAAATTAAATCTGTAAAAATACGTAATACAATAAAAGGCAAGAAATTTTCATTTCACCAGCATCTCCTAATTGCATTCCTTTGTATATGAAAAGATTTTAGAAGGGAGTTAAACTGTATTATAGTTAGTATTAAAGCCTTTATCAAATGTCTTTTTTTAAAAAAAAAAAAAAAGAAAAACATACTCGGAGTAAAGATATTGTTTTTCTTAAGTTTATGCTCTGATATCACTTTGCTGGGAACCAAACAAATAGACATGAAAATGGAAAGAAGAACAAAAGCTAACATTGAACTTTTTATTATTGATGCTGACATTTAACTTGAAGCTTCATGAGTTACTGTGACAGGCACATTTTGTATCTTAGCATCCAGACCAAGACCAAGGCAGACCTGCATCAGCCTTTCAGGGAATGGGTTGACAATGAAATGAAAACAGCTTCTGTCTTGGTTGGCTAAATCAGATTTCCATCTAAAAGGAAAAGTGAAATAGTAAAAAACAAAAATAAACCAGAGCAAGAAAAAAAATAGAAGAAATGTTCAGTGTAGGACCCAAATCCTATGTTCTGGATGATGTTACAGATTAATGTAACGAGAAATGAACAATCATGGGACAAGGGGGCTGGACTTCTCTTACTCTGTACAACGTAGAATACAGGATTTTGCCATGCAAGTTTGTGTATAAATTCTCCCTGCCTGGTATTATATGGAGCTTCTTTGGTGCGAAATGAATTGTATGCTGTAATCTGAATGAAGCAATCTGACTATTGTGCAAGAGAGATGGTTGAGAGGAAGCATAAATAATAACCTTACTATTTCTTTCTGACATGTAGATCATGCTGCACATTAAATGATTAAGGTATTTTGTCCTTTGATATCCTGTGCTCTCACAACAAATTATGGTACATTGAAGAAATGAGCTTTTAGTCTAATGATAGTAAAAGTGATGAGCTAGAGAATAATGTAAAGAGCTGGTACCTGTGAAATTACTGCAAATGTCTGAAGAAATGGGGTAAAGGAAATTGCTCACAAAGTTGTTCAAATGACTTAAGCTGCTGTCTGAAAAATAAGTAATCTGGGAGATGACTATTAAAAATGAAATGTGATTAAAAGCAGAAGTTTTTGAAGCACTGTATCTAATACTGCATTACAAGCCATCTTTCCTTAATGTCCTTCCCTGATGAAAGCTTTAGAAAAATTGAAGTGGAGGCAAGTAGAGGGCAAAAGGATTGCCAGTGTCAGAAAGCATCTTTCTTATCTAAGTCATTAGTCCTTTTCCAGCTATGTCGATAGTGATTTGAAGTTGCCATTGCCAGGAGTGGTCTATGTGATATGAATTAGTTGTTTTATTCTTATTCTTGTTAGATATCTACATCACAAAAAGAGATTGCCAGGGCAGATACCACCCAACTGATACCAAAGAATAAGCAGTGGCTGAGGATTCATTGCAGAGAGAAAATTGCAGTTAACATGACAGAGATTTCCTCTAAGAAAAAGTTAAATGAGTGATGTAGAATAGTTGGTAAACTTCTCCTTTTTGCTGACTAGAATCTTGTGCCATCTGGTTTAGTCTCACATCAGTGGAGTGTCTTTCCTGCCCACTCGGAGACAAGGCTTCTTCTTGCCTATGTTTAGCTGTCTAAATTTATGTTCGGGGTGGTTGTCTAGAATACTCATAACCCATATTTTAAAAAAAAAAGCATTTTCAGAGTTATGCTGTTTCTTGGAGATAACCTATATTGAGATTTTTTTGGTTCACTTTGCACAGGTTGTCCATGTACAGAAAGGTAGAACTCCAGATCGTCATAGCCTAGTCTTTGTTTTATTCATATGGCCAGAGAGGAAATTCATGCAAGAACTCTTAGGTAAAATGATATATGGGTTAAACTTTTCCATGACAGCTACAAGATAAAGAACAGAGATGAACAGAAGATGTATTATGTATTCTGGGATACTCTTCCAATTAAAAAAAAAAACAAAAAACCCCAGAAGAGGAGAATGTGACAATTTAGCAAGTGTTAAATATTCATGCTGAAAATGTTGGTTATGAAACTTATTCTGAAGGCAGAGAACAGTGTTTCCTATTACTTAAGAGCACAAACTTTCCATGACTTCCAGCAGCGTAAGCTTGTCTTTAATAACTTTTCATTCTGGGGCCTCAAATTAGCTACTGAGCTGTCTATTTTAGCCAATAAAATGGGGATAACTACTTTCTACCTCCCTCGAAAGAATTACTTAAGAATTCATCATTGAATTACAGGTGAACAGTGGTAGGTATATGTTGTATGTGCTCAAAGGCACAGACTAGCAGCAATGTCTCTTGAAGTGAATGTTATGGACGTACCTTGGATATCTAGCTATCACATTTCTATCAACAGTTATCGGAAATTTTTCAGTTTCAGCTTTTCAGCTGTCTGTTTTCAGAGGGAAAATATACAGTAGAAGGGTTACCCTAAGATGTGCTCTTGGTTATATATTTTGATGTTATGGAAAATTGAAAACCAAATTATTGCCATGTTTTATTAAAGATCTGTGTGTCTGGACCAGATGTTTGCTCTACAGCAAGTGCTGCTAATGAGGAAAGAGGTAACTAACCGTAACATGATTGATTTCTGGGTGAAGGTCCTTTTTTTTGCCTCTACCCCTTGCAGGTGTATGTACTTCCTCTATTGCAGAGAACTGACACTTTCTGTATTGCAAAGAATATTATATAGCCTGTCCACTACCAGGACCTAAGGAAGAAAATGTGCTAGTGAAGACCCAGAGATCAGCACTCTTTAGGACCACATCCTTACTTATTTATTAAATGTTTCTAGACAAGTGACAAGTGAGTTTCTTTCATTATACATATTTTACTGCTTCTGTTGCCTTGAAGTGTGAATTGTGATTGCTTAGGTAAATGCACTGAAAGACTGTTCTCTTCTTGGCTTCCTGAAATACCTCATTATGTTTTTCAGTGAAGTACTGTTTTGTAATTTGCTACATCAGTCTCATTGTGTGAATCTCTACAAATCTCAGCAATATTTACAGGAGTTATATAGTATGGGTACTGTTTCGTCTGCTTTCACACAGTGAAAGAATAATGCTCTCACAAAACTGTGACATTAGAAGACCAGCTTTTTTTCTATGCTAACTCACAGCCAGTATGACATCATGAGAGAAATGTCCTGATTTTCTTTTATGACAAGATAACCCACCTAGTTGATCAAGGGAAGCCAGTTGATGTAATCTTTTTGGATTTCAGTAAAGCTTTCAATAGTCTCTCAGAGGATCTTTCTGGACAAAATGTTGAGCATGCACCTGGATAAACACATCATGAGGTGGGTGAGTAACTGGCTCATGGGTTGAGCACAGAGGGTAATAGTGAATGTGGTGAGATCAGACTGGTGACCTGTCACTAGTGGAGTTCTGCAGGGCTCCATCTTAGTCTCTGTTCACTTCAACATCTTCATAAATTACTTGGACACAGGACTGGAAAAACTCAGAGATGATGACACAAAACTCAGAGGAGCCGTTGACTCCCTGGAAGGCAAGGAGGCCCTGCAGAGAGACCTTGACAAATTCAAGAACTGGGCAATCACCAACCATATGAAGTTCAACAAGGGAAAGTGCCAGATTCTGCACTTGGGATGGAGCAACCCTGGATGTTCCTACAGACTGGGGAATGAAATGTTGGAAAGCAGTGCCATGGAAAGAGACCTGGGGGTCCTGGTTGATGAAAAGTTGAATATGAGTCAGCAGTGCCCTGGCAGCCAGGAGGGCCAACCATGTCCTGAGGAGCATCAGGCAAAACATCACCAGCAGGTCAAGGGAGGTAATTGTCCTGCTTTTCTCTGCACTTGAATATTGTTTGCAGTTTTGGGCACTGCAATATAAGAAAGATATCCAGCTATTAGTGAGCGTCCAAAGGAGGGGAAAAATGGTAAAGTGCCTTGAAGAGAAGCCATATGAGGAGTGAATGAGGTCACCTGGTCTGTTCAGCCTGGAGAAGAGGAGACTGAGGGGAGACCTCGTCACAGTCTACAACTTCCTCGTGAGAGGGAGAGGAGGAGTACATGCTGATCTCTTCTCTGTAGTGACCGGTGACAGGACCCAAGGGAATGGCCTTAAGGGGAGGTTTAAGTTGGATATTAGAAAAATGTTTTTTACCTAGAGGTTGTTTGGGCACTGGAACAGGCTCCCCAGGGCAGTAGTCACAGAACCAAACCTGACAGAGTTCAACAAGCCTTTTGACAACACTCTGGCACATGGTGTTTCTCTTGGGGATGAGACCTGTGCAGGGGTAAGAATTTGGCTTAGTGATCCTTGTTGATTCCTTTCCAATTCAGCATATTCTGTGATTCTATTTTTATTTACAATTTTAGTCAGTGTGGTTAAAGAAAAGGATGAAGCATCTCAGCTTTCTGGGTTCTCTAAAACTTCTGCCTTCTCCCCTCCAGGTTTTCCACAAATGTACTTGAGCTTCCCTTTATGTCTTATATATGAATTTGAAAATCCCCATGAAGGAAAGGAAATTTCAAGCAACATCTGAACTCAAGTTTTAAAAGTTGGAAATAGGACTAATGGAATCTCAGTGGGTATTCCTAAAAGATAAAGCACTAATAGGTACTGAATAGAGCATGCTGTATGATTTGCTGACAAATCCTGGGAGTTTTACTTAGATGGAGGATCAACCACATCAATAGAAGAGCAATAATTTAAGCACTTCTCCTGGGTGACAGAATTTCTTTCTTCCTGTAGTTGAGTTAGTGCTTAAAGGTACAACAAGCTAACTCATATATTTCCAATTGGATTTTTTAAATAAAAGGCAATGAATTTAAAGCACCCAACTGTTCCATAAATTTATTATAGAAAAGGGACATTATGCAATAAATTTCCCATAATTTATTTTTAAAAAGTATTTCTAATGAAAGATTAGTACTAATTGGATTTAATCACCCTGGGAAAAAATTACAATTTTCCAAGACATTTAGGTCTTGTTCATAGCTATTCTACTTTACCACTTTATAGAGTTCTCTCTCATCTGCAGTATCTCCATTGTTTTGAAAATTACTTTTTCCCTAAAGACCAGAAACTACTTCTTCCATTATGAACTATAAGTGTATATAGGCAAGATTTTGAATCTTGACTATCTGGTCCCATTCCAGAGCAAACTTTTCCTTTTTTGCAATGAAAAACACACGGTCATTTTAACAGTTAGCAATGTATATTGCTCTTCTTAATCTCTTTCTCCATATTCTCCTACCTTAGCATTATTTTCCTGTTTAAGTTTTGAGGTTTTCAAAACTTCAAGAAGTTTTGATGTTTTGAAGGTTTTTCTTTTTGCTATTAATCTCATTCTAAGTTTATCATAGCTAAATATATTTATTTAACTGCATATCCTGTCTGCTTGCTTGGGGATTAGCTTAAAACTCTTCTGTTCTTGACTGTGTTTGCTATCGTCATTGGCTATGCTTTCAATTAAGCGTCACCAGAAAAATTGTTCATTTGTCTTTTTACCTACCTTCTTTTCTGTTTCTTTTCTAATTCTTAAAACCAAAGCAACCCAAAATTAACCTGATCTTTAGTTAGATTAACATCACCCAAAAGAAAGAGACATTGTTAAATAAATGGGTCCATGTTAATTCTGACAAAACTGTCTTCTGTTTCTACTTTAATATGAGTCTATTAAACTATATCTACTGGAGAATGTAAAAATACATAGTTTAATGCAGATTAAGTACATTGATACATGTAATTTTGCATATCTCATCCAATTAATTACCTTCTACTTTTTTTTTTCTCCATGTAAACAGAGGATGTTTTCAAGAATAGTGACAGTTAAAACATGGCTCCAGTCAAATACGTGAAAATTGGTTTGTTTACTTTTTAAAAGTCTTTGAAGATGTTATGGGTTAGATGGTCTCTAAACTGGGACAGAAGATTACTCTAGACCCTTCTGTGCATGCTATCTGCAGGCTGAAAAGACTTTTTCCCTCAGAAACTTTCTGTAATGAACTAAAACATGAGCCCTTTTTAGCACCCTGTCAAGCACTTGATGGTGGGGGGATGCCGAGCTGATCACTCAGTTGACTGACCAAGTCACAGTCATTAGATTTCAGGGTAGAGGGAACAGTACTGCTTTTGTTATAGCTGACTCTCATCTCCAGGTGCCAAGAAGTCAGGAGAGATGAAACTGATGTTTTTAGGAGAGAATTTTGCCCAAAAGTCACTTTTACATTTCTGCTTTATACTTGGTTTGTGTTTAACTCTTTTAGCTTGATCTAAATAAAGTGCATAGTATGGGTAGAAAATGGGTTAATTTTCTTCAGACCTAGTCTTCTCAAGAGATATTTCCTTTTTTCAATGATGCCTTTCTCTTACTAAGTTTTGAGCCATGGTTCTTTCTTACCACAACATTTATGATAGACTAATACAACTTTTTACAAAGTTTGTAATAGAAAGCACTAGGAAACCTCATATGGTCTCAGTGACTTCCACTGGTGGTCCAAGGACTGAAGTTGCTAGTGTTGTAGGGCATTTTACTTCCCCCCTTTCTATGCAAGGGTCTAGTCTGGCCATATGAACCCCTGATAAAGGAGTGGAGTGCTGACGGTTGGGTTACTTCTATTCTTGTTATTTGGTCATGCACCCATTAGTAACTATTGTCTGCTGTGCACAGAAACACCTCCTGTGTGTCCATCATTCACACTCTGTACTTTGCTAATAACTTTGCAGTATGCACACACAGCTGTGTTTTTGATCTAAAATTCATATTTGCATCCATTTCAAGGTCATTTTGTACTGCCAGAGCAGTGCAAACAGGCAGTATTGACATGTATGTAAGGATTAAGCCCTATTTAAACAGGAAGTGTTCAGTTCTGTTGCCCTTACTCAATTCCAGGTAATACCTTACTGTACAAGTACTTGTAGGTGAGTGTAATCTGTTATGTGACAAAGTACTCTTTATGTGAGAAACAGCAGCAAAATCAGGCTGCTTGCCCTTGAGCCCAATGGGAAATAGGATATTAACTGACTCTGTTATAGAAGAAGAGCTGTCATAAAAGAAGTGTTTGATACTGGGAAGGAAAGAACAGGTCAGCAGGATAACGCACCTTGAAGAACACAAGCTGTAAATATATGTCGTTATTTGTCAGTATTCCTTCCTCTGTAACCTAGAGCTGTGCTGGCAAAGTTAGCTGCAAAATTTGGGATTAACTCTAGTGGGTTGTTGGTATACAAGAGTGGCTTAGGTAATGTGAACATAGTGTGATCTGCATATATTGGTAACTGGCAAATAGAAGGCAATTTGGTCAAAATTCCTTCTATTATATTTTCAGGAATTTTCCCCGTAGAAAAAAACATTGCTTTGAAATGTATTTGTTCTGAAGTACTTGCATCCACAGGGCTCATATTTCCTCCGAGAACTTGAAAGTAAAAGTTTGAGAGGAATCTCTGCATAACAGATCTTATGAGCTACATTTTCCCAGCATGCTTAATTCTAAATATTGAATGATGGCAATTACTAAGGGCATTTGAAGAATGAGACATTGAGGAATGTTGTCATATTATATTAGTTATGGGTAATAGCTGCTGACTTTGGAACAGTGATGTGAAAATCAGACTCCTTCAGAAGCTCAGTTTAGAAGCTGGGAGGGTCATGCAAGGTGACAGATCTATACCAATCTAGGGAGTGTCTTGGAGGCAGATAACTGCTGTTTCATGCATAAGTAGTCAGAGTCCCAGTATTTTTTCTATGCAAATCAATGTCAAAATTCGGGTTATCCTGATTAGGATCATCTCCTTGTAGGAAAGGATTTTCTGTTGCTACATCACAGATAAGAATTATAATTACATTTTAGCTAGAGAAAATTTGTGAGTTCCATCATTACATAATATGTTAAATCTAGGAGCCCTAGAAAAGTTATTAATATCAGTTATCTACACAGAACAATTCTTTTTTTCAGAGAAACAAATGAGGAAGGTGCTTTTCTGTGAATTTAAGAAGGCAGTTTGAATTGGTATGCATGAAATGTACTTGTGCTGATCCTGCAATATGCATAGACGTATCCCTAACTCACATTTGGTGAGAGTACATTCCAGCAGACTGCTCGCACATCTTTGGTACTTTGCCTAAAACAGTGTGATCTCCATAGCTAATGATGCTTAAGGTTTTTTTTTTTTTTTTTGCATCTTATCCCTCATCTACATGGGGTCACCTTTGCCATTT
>VYZS01042855.1:0-29485 GCA_013400695.1 Neodrepanis coruscans | reverse complement strand
GCATCTTATCCCTCATCTACATGAGGTCACCTTTGCCATTTTTGGAGAAAGACTCCCACAAAAGAAGGGTGTTCAGGACACATTGACAGAGACCTGCAATATGTCTCAGGGAGGAAGGAAGATTCTCTCTAATCTGTGCTATAAGTAATAAAATGTGGCTAGGCAAATCATTTTTCTTCTCTAGAAAAGTTCAAATAAGCCATAAGGGAGATATTAAGAATTCCTCCAGCATATAAAAAATCCTTATGTTCTCATTCATTCACAAGACAACAATAAAGAATTTATTTTGTGACTTGCATATTTATAATTTTTGGATGTCAGAAATATTGCATTCTGTCATCACTTTAAAAGATTTTCTGGTAAACATCTCACAACTTCTGAGGAAGATGTGTCTTATACCAGGAAAAGAGTTCTTTTGCTATTGTAATATAATCTGTATTTTAGAATGGAAATAAATGTATTCAGAAAGAAGTATTTTTAACATTTGGGTATCTTGATTAAGAGTATTGCCAATGTAAACAGAATTTCCATACAGGAGAATGTTATAGATATGGAATTACCTTGGACTATGTAGTAGCTTCCTGAATGCAATGGAGCATGTCTGTGTTAAGATTTTCATAAGGTGTGCCTGATTAGTAAGAAGTATATGTTGCAGTGAGGTTGGTTTAGTAGGTTGAACACTCAATGCTCTTGGAAAACACATAATTTTAAAGTTAGTTCCCGTGGTTTGTCTGAGTTTGTTACTTCAGTCTGCCTCTCCAGTAAGACACCTGTTTCTAGAATGTATCCAGTGTCATAGCCAACATTAGTCCTCAGCTGATAAATCCAAACATTAATGCAATTTTTTGGCCATTGAAAATGATAGAAGTGCTTTCCTGTATGTGCTCTTTCAGAATAATTTCTTTACTTCCTTGTTCCAGTGCTACTTTCTGCTTTTGTACAATCTGATTTTCTTTAAGTGGTCTGACAGAAAAATACATGTTCTGATGTATAGATTATCACTCACATTATTTTAGAATTAAAAATCAAAGTGTTGTAGTGTATTATCAAGTGTTTACAGTGATAAGCATCTTTGATTGCTAGGGTGAGAAGCATTTTTTTGAAGACTGTAAAAGGAAGAAAAAGCAGAAAAATGCACAAACTTCTAATATATGAACTTTTATTGTTGTATCTTGGATATAATTCCATTGTCTAGGTAGTAAGAGTCATACTGATTTTAAGTGCTCAAGAACTGTATAATTTCTAGTGCTTAAAATAAAGTTTGGGTTTATGTCTTTTGATAGCTCTAGCCCCTATTTCTTTACATTTCAACCAAAACACTATNATGTGCTCTTTCAGAATAATTTCTTTACTTCCTTGTTCCAGTGCTACTTTCTGCTTTTGTACAATCTGATTTTCTTTAAGTGGTCTGACAGAAAAATACATGTTCTGATGTATAGATTATCACTCACATTATTTTAGAATTAAAAATCAAAGTGTTGTAGTGTATTATCAAGTGTTTACAGTGATAAGCATCTTTGATTGCTAGGGTGAGAAGCATTTTTTTTGAAGACTGTAAAAGGAAGAAAAAGCAGAAAAATGCACAAACTTCTAATATATGAACTTTTATTGTTGTATCTTGGATATAATTCCATTGTCTAGGTAGTAAGAGTCATACTGATTTTAAGTGCTCAAGAACTGTATAATTTCTAGTGCTTAAAATAAAGTTTGGGTTTATGTCTTTTGATAGCTCTAGCCCCTATTTCTTTACATTTCAACCAAAACACTATATATGTATACCTAAAATTCAGAAATGAATATAGAGCTAAATATGCACTGAGGCTGAATCCATTAAGTGATGGTAGGTGTTGCTTATGATAAGACTGATTGTATTATTACCTGGCCTGCTTTTGTATAATTTCTGGTTTTTATAATCTTTCTTTTTTCTAAGTATTTCTATATTTTTATTTTCTAAGTATTCCTCTAAAAGGGGTTTTAGAGATGAAATAGTGGGGGGAATGTTTTCTTTTCAAAGCAAACAATTCACTTTGCTCCTAGGAAGTGCTACTGGTATATTATCTTTCTCTTTTGATAACTCTGGGGAAGAGGTTAAACTGCAGTAAATCTTAGTGTATACTGTGAATTCTGTATTTGATTATGTCTGTTCCCTGGTAGACAAGTATGAACCTTAACGTTCCCAGTCTTAACCAAGAACCTTAACATTCTGCAGTCTAAAGTTATTATTTGTTGCATACTTTTTTTTTACTAAGCAAATGCAGTGATAGTGATGCCTAAACCCAAGGCATCAATAGTAGAATGAAGCTTCTTTTCTAGAAGCAGGATGCTGATTTTTGCTACCATTGGAGAATCTTCCAAACAATAAGAAACTCTTGAATTTGGTGCATTTGCATGTACTTGGAAAAAGTCTACTTTTAATAGGAGAGCACTGTATCATTTCAAAGCACTGAAGGGTAAGTAATACAAAATCAGCCAAGAGGATAATCTCTGACATTTACAAATATTTATAATGGCATTAGTTCCAAGTAAGTTAGCTTTTTTAGGCAATTTGAACCTGTAGACGTTAACAAATAAATAAGTATGGCTTGGCATCAGCTATGTAAAAAATGTACCAGTATTGCTGTGGAGTTTTATACATCCAAATAAACAAGGAGATCTACCAGATTCCTCTGGGGCTTCCTTCAGTGAAGACATTGTCTGCTTTACCAGGAAGAATTTTACAAACAAGTAAAAATACTGTCATAGAAATTTCTGGGCTTTCTGGAATTTCTCCTGCAGTGTTTTAGAGCTGGGAGTTGATCATTCTCACAGCCGTGATCCTCCAGTTCAGGGCATTGAGATCCCCTTGGTCTGTCATCCATATTGAAGACAGAGGCAAAGAAATCGTCAAACAGCCCTGCCTTATCTCTGTCCCTGTTTGTGAACATCCTCATCCTGTAATGGGCCGATAATATTTCTATATTGCCTATTGCCATGTATTTGAAAAAAATTTTTTGTTGTCTCCCACATTTCTGTTCAGCTTCAACTCCAGTTGAGCTCTGGCTGCATGATATTTTTCTCTGCAGTGGAAGGTAGCAGCTCTGAATTCTTCCCATGTCACTTGACCTTGTATCCACTGGGCATACACCTTCCTTTTTTTGCCTTATTTCCAAGAGAAGATCTCTGCTCAGCCAAGCAGGCCTTCTGCCTCACCTGCTTGAATTCCAGCATTTTGGAATTGCCTGGTCCTGTGGAATTAGGAGGTGATGTTTGAAAAGTGACCAGGGTCCCACATATGTGCTTCAACAGTGCTCTGATAAATCACTAGCCCTCCAAACTCAACTCCAAAAGCTTTAAATATTTGCCTTGAGAACTACTTAAGACAATTTATCATGATGTGGTGTTCAAAACTAAAAGCTTGATTTAAAAGTAGGGAATTTACAAAAGCCATAAGAGAAGACAAAAATGCAATTCTCAGAATGCTTTGATTGCTTTTTTTTTTTTTTTAAGAAGAAAATCACATTTGAAAGCTAGAAACAATGCTAAATGCCAATTGTAAAATGCATGCTTTAATACTGATTTCCTGCTACCATCTGTTCTGTAACAAAAAGGCAGTCTCAGTTTCTGGGTCAGAAACAAGGCTCCAGTAGTAACTTTGTACTTGGAGGATGTCATGTGCTTTAAACTAATTCACTCCCGTGGTGCTGTGCAGTGGGAGGTCATCTGAAAAGTTTAGGATAACCCAGGATGATTTAAATCACACAGTTTTAGTGAAGATCTGTTAGCTTTAAGCACTAACACAATATGGCCAGAGACTATGTGTAGATTGATTCTTCAAAGGTTAGTGCACATCTAAGAAAGACCTGAAGGCTTTCTGCAAATGGTTTTATGTTTATTCTTTTTCAAGACTTCTTTTATAAAAATTTCTAACTGGGTGACACTTTTTAGTTTATTCCAAACTTTTGTAATGGTGAAATTTAAAGTGCAGGATTATTGTCCTGTCTATAACTGCAACTATGTCCTCATGGAATAGTAATCTGTTGTCCCTTTCTTTATATTATTGTTCTAATGAATGACTGCTTTTTGTAAAAGTTGTCACACAAGTATTCTTCTGAGTTAACAATAGATTATATTTTCAAAATTGTTATGATTGAGTTTTTAGAAGTGCCTGAAATAAGTTATTGACCAGCCATAAAAACTGAGAAGGAAAACCATTCTATTGCTGTGGTGTATGATCTATGCTTTTGTCTGTATGGGGTTTTGTGGGAACTGAAATACTTGTTTTTTGTTACACGCTTTCTGAAGTTACTCTTCTGTTTTATTTTTTGATCTTGTTTTCATTCTTCTTTCAAATGAAGTTTATATATTGTTCACTGCTGGAGAATTTTTAGAAAATAACAGGTATGTGCACAATCCAGTTTTCTGATGAGAAATATGCAACGAGGTATGCAAAGACAATTCGATTTAGCTTTCTGGTGAGAAAAGCATGCTGCATGGCCTAGCTTTCTTGTGAGAAAAGTATGCAGAAGGTATGCATGTAAGGACAATTTGACTTTGGTGCAAGAAGGAGAAAAGTTAAACAAGAGAAGAAAACAAGTCCAGAAACTACAGGTGGAACAGACCAACCAGAGACCACTGCGTGATGAAAAGTGTATAACCATTTAGAATGTATAAACAGTGTGTTCATAAGCTTAACTAACCAATAATAATAGAGTAAGAAGTGTGTGCCAATAGTAATAGAGTTAGAAGTGTGTAGACAGTTAGAAACTGTATAAAATAAGTCTGATGCTTTTAGTAAACAGCTTCACCTGATCACATTGGTCATGGCGTGATGACCCGAGAAAATCCTCTGCAGTTCATGAAAGGAAAGATATCACCTATTAAACATTTTCAGTTGCTAGAATACTGTTTTAGCAGGTTTAGTTTGGGTTGTTTAGAAGAAACCCAGGAGACTAATACTTACAAGTATCACCACTTTGAAAATGATCATTAAGTGTTTTAAATAAGTCTGAAAATGTCTTGAAGCTGGCAAAAGAAAAGCCACCAGCATTGAAACAAGGATCTAATCTTCCAAATGTGAGTATCTTCCTCTCTCCACTGGCAGCATAGGGAGTCTAGTATCCCCAGTGTGTGCTGGAATTCAGTTTCACTGGGGCCCTTCATCTGGGAATATAGGAAACACATAAGACACACAGGGTCATCCTAATTGCCAGTCTGGTGCTGGCATTGTCATTCATCCTCTACACAGGAGTCAAGGAGCAACTGAGGGAAAAACTGACATTACATCACCTGCTTCTAGGGAGTGGCATGTACTTTGCATGGCTGGTCACCAGATAAGCACAGACATAATTCCCAGTGAATGGACTTCATTGACCCCCCTTCCCTTCTTCTGTGGGATAAGTGGGCATCTTGAAAGTTCCACTGCCTGTCACCAGGGCTCACCCTTCCTGGGATGCAGGCCCTGATGGAGGGTAGCGGGCTTGTCTTTCCTCCCATGCCAACAGCAGTAAATAATTTGCAACTTCTTTGGGGACTGGAGTCCTCATGCTTGCCTGCCTTACCTTGTCTTGCCCTGGATCTTCACCTTCAGGTTCAGTGGTGGGTTCTCAGTGCATTTATCAGACTGCAGTGTTGATAGATGATGGATTTAATCACGTAATCTCAATTATGCTAGAAAGTAGCTGCTTGGATTGCTGTCTTGAACATTCAATAGGTTTTCTGGAACTCTATGAATAATTTTCTGTCCTCTTTTTTCTCCAAATAACCTCTGAATGCTAGTCATTGAATCCTCTCTATTGAGTAAAACATGGGCAGGGGCCAAGCAAGGCTGCGTGTATCAAAAACACTTGTAAATTTACCTTGCTGTAATGGAAGCAGAGGACAGAATCCAAATGGAGAGATTAGAGTTAATCCTTGGAAGTAAAATAAACTTCACAAATTGTTTATTTGACAGTTTAGTTTATTTGTCTAGCTGCTGCAATCCTTTGTAGTCCACCTATCCCTTCTTGATAAAGTGATCTTTTATTGTTCAGAAACATGCCTCAGTTTTTAAATGTGCTGGTGCACACAACTAATGCATGTCATTAATACTTTCCAGAGGGAGCAGTTTGGAAGATGAGAGAATAATTTACTTACCATGTACATTCAGTCCTCGGCTTTCTTGCTGAGATTCCCCTGCTGGTTTGGATTCTGTTTTCTCTCATAAACCTGCTCTACCTGTGATAACCAGAATGTAGTGAGCCTTCTAGCTTAATTCAAGGATAGGATGGTACAGTCTTGGGAAATCAGAGAGCTCAGTTCTGTTTTAATCTGCAAACATGTCTAGTTCTGACATTACTACCTCTATGCAAGTTGAGAGCTACATTAGGAAAGACTGTGAGATAATTACAATCACTAACATATGAATAGACTTTAATTTATATTAGAGAAACCAAACCACTTTGTACAAATAGATTACAGTCATCCAAATGCTCAATAGACATGTATATTTCCACATACGTGTGGAAATGAGCTTAACAATCAGTCTGGGTACGCCGGTCAGTGCTAATACCGTCATAAGCAGGAGCAATCCATAGGGAATTTGGGTGGGTTTCAGTGAAACATTTGTAATGAGGGGAAAAGTCCTGCTCCTTCATCATCATCACTGGAGACACTGTCCAGAGGCCTTATCCTGGTTTGGACACTAGGGGGCATTATAAAGCGAAGAGAGATTGCAATAAAGTAACAACAACCAAAAGATTTATTTGAACAAATAACAAAACCTGACAATAAAAAACACAAAGAAGACAAACTGTGCTCCTCGGGGCTGGCTGCTGGACTGGTGGAGCAAGGGAAGGAAGGTAGGCTGGCCCATGGATGGCATTAATCCTGCTATGGGGCTCCTGGAAAATAGGAACAAGGAAAAGAAGACCCCGGGGGCCCAAGGGGAGAGATACTACAGCTAGTGAGTGGTGTGGTCCTCAACCCTGCGCTGCCTCCACTGTCAAACCAGCTGCAATGCCGCCGGGGCCTCAGGAAGGAGCCGAAAGGGCAGGAGAGTGGAGCCGAGATGCAGCTGGGATGAGAGCTGAGCCTCAAAGAAGAGGCAGGACTTCTGTGCCTGGCTTTTATAGGGTACTTTTTCTCGCATTACGTCAGGGTACCCTTCCGGAGCAAGCTGCCTCCTGATTAGATAACAGTGCTGGGCACCTCCTCCTTCCCAAGACTTCACCACAAGGCAACATGGCGGTGTTCCTGCCAAAATGCCTCATGGCCATGGTTTGCTGAGGAGAAGAGGCTGCCATCACTGCCCTGCCAGCGCCGTAGGGTGCCCCAAGGGCCTGGGGCCACCCACGGCACTGCACTCTGCCAGCCTGGGTCCACCCCGCACAGTCGCACTGGCCCAGGCTGACCTCGCCCCACGCGCCAGCATGGCCCCTGCAGAGGTGGCTCCGCCCACCGAGAGGGCTGCTGCCATCACGTGCCCGCTGCCAGCACGCGCGACCCTGGCAGCCGCACTCACTGCCAGCGTCATGCGAAACCGCAGCACCGTGGGCCAAGCCATGCTCCTGTGGCTGGGTGGGGAGAGCTGGAAGCCGCACCTGCCACTGCTTGGCCCGCCCCAGCAGCCACGGGCAGCCAGGGGCTGCCGGGGCCAGCTGCTCTGTTAGAGACCCCATGCCGGGGCAGCTGCCACTCCCCTTGCTGCCACCACCCCACACACACCTGGATGGGGCTGCTGCGTCCGGCCAGGAACCGCCGGAAACAGCCCAAATGGTGGCAGTGCCGCTGCTCCTGCAGGGCTGGGGAGACCAGATGAGGGTCCATGCCTGCCCGGTGTGTTCCACAGAGCTGCCGCCTCCATGCTGCCAGCAGGACCAGCAACCGTGTCCCGCAGCCCGAGCCTGCCCCGGCACTATGGGACGGCGAATGCGTGTCAGTCCGCTGCGTGAACCTGTGGGCGCACTGCAAACTGCCGAGATTCATTCGCTCTGCTTTCCTTTTCTTACAAAAGACAAAAAAGGTTTGAANCTCCCCCCTGAAAAACCCCTGGAACCAACCCCCTCCCCCTTCCTACATGGAACAGGGGAAAGGAAAAAACACATTTTAAAAACAACAACATCCTTTGACCCCATAACAGGCATCTGGGGAGTTTTTCTTTTTCCTCTCTGCATTTTCCCCTCCTCTGTTCTCTTTTCTCTCTCCTTCTCTGCTTTTGTTTTTGTTTTTCTCCTCATATTCCTTTGTATATTACAGTCAATGTGTGTCATCAGCAGTGGATCCTGCTAATAAATCTTTGTGCACATTACTCTGCCTCAGCATCCTTTGTGCAGCAGGGAAATTGATGATCAAAATTGAAGGAAAAAGCAGTAAGAGGAAGTGAAAGGCTGTAATCTAGACAGGTAAAAGCTGAAGAGGAAAGAGGGGTCAAGCTGCAGAACCTTAGCCCAGACATAGTGCTGGTAAAGATATGCTGCTGTGGTTGTGCTTATCTCTGCCATCAAAGTGCTCTTGCTGAGGGTACAGTTTGTAACAGGAAAATTATGGGATGCTTTCAGTGTTCTCTAGAAAATTGCAGGTTTTCTGGAATAAACCCCTCTGTGCAAGGATGTCAGTGGCACTGATATATCAGACACAAGGACTCTTAGTGCCAGCAAGTGTTTGTAGGACACCAGAGTGTGTCTGTGCATGTTGAAGAAAGCAGGATGTGCAGAGTCAGAGGCTTGCATCCCCAGCTGGGCCCAGCATGTTTCTTCTGACAAAATGGGAAGCAGAATGTGTCAAAGTTCTTTTGCTTAAGTGCCCGTTAAATTGCTTTTCCCCCTTCCTGCTACAGAGGGTGCCGGACACTGCGTAATCATAGAATCATAGAGTTCTTTAGTTGGAAAAGTTCTATACAATCACAGAGTCCACTGTTAACCCATGGAGAGAGGTGAACATCCCAGGCTGTGAGAACTCATGAGGGTGTGTTAGATCCTTGTTTTGTTTTGTTTCTGTTGTGTGTATGCGAATTGTATATTCCATGGAAAAATATGACTGGCTGACTTACTCACAAAGAGATACCATATAAAATATAGTGTGACTTTTTTCTTTTCATAAGAATGTGATAGAAAACAGCAGGTGTTGTATTTTGTCTTGGAGCAGATAACATTCAAGACAGAAGAAAAGGAAACCTCTTGTTTTCCCCTGGGTAAGGGACTGACAAATTATTCCAATGATAGATAAGCATAGAACTCACCCAGGTAACAAAGCTTTGGGAAAGAAATGCACATAATAGTAATAATAATAAGACTAAAAGATGAATGTATGCTTACACTGCTAAAAGCTTGTTTGGATGCAGAGCTCCAAAGCTTTACATATTATTGTATCTAGAACTAAAGCTTTTTGTGGCCCTTAAATTAAAAGAAACAAAACCAAGCCAATGTACAAATGCAGTTGATTTGAGGCTTTGACTGACAATAGATGACCCAAAGTTTTTAATATTTACTTGCTCTTCTACGTTTGTGTGTCATACAACATTGAAATCCCATTATATAAGAAGGATTTATAGCTCCAGCTGTCTTTACATCTATCAAATAAGGAGAATAAATATACAAACACGTATAAAGCCCAAGACATTTTTATGGGAGGAAGTTGAAATAAGAGAAAGTGAGTTCTATTCATCTCCCTTTTGTTTGCAATGACTTCCTCTTCATCACAACGGCTATTCCTTTGGCACATTTCTCCCATTGCTCTTGAGCTACTCTTAGTATCTAATAAGTAAATCATATCCTGATGAGTTCTCAAGATTTATTCAAGGTTCCTAGTCTATTGTACAACATCTCTAAGCATACTGTCTGAGTGCCTGGCTGGGAACAAAATGGCAGTTTCCATCTCATTTTTCAGTTACACTGAACTCTCTTTATTCAGGTGCTCCTCAATCCATTGCTGGTGACTTGCTGGGTGGTTTTGCTGGGGTCTGCTCTTCAGAAAGCTGGGTCTGCCGTGCCTGCTGTGCAATCTGCTGTCCTGTGCCTGGAATCTGCTGGTTTGCTGGGACTGCTCTGATGGGCCATGAGGAGGGTAAGAAAAATCCATATGGTGATATTCACCAATGAAATGCACACCTAGCCAAGACAAAATATACCAGGTGCTCTGGGTGTTGGCTAGAGTCTTGTCATTGGAATAATTCTGTCAAGAACAAGGCAAAAACTTTCACTGATTTTTATGGACTAGATAGTGGGCTCTGTGCACAGACTTAAACTATTTAAAAAATCTTATCTTGTTCACTCAATTCATCATTATGAAAAAAGAAATGATTAAAGGCTGGTTTTAATAGAATACAAGTGAACTTACTCACAAAATATGTCCACATTCTTGTATTTCATGCAGTCCCTTGCTGATCACATCTTTTATTGATATCCATCTGACTTGGTGATGAATCTCTTTCGTGCATTCTTCACTCCTTCAGTGTAATTGAGCCTTACCTATCTGAGGTTTATTTATATAACTGGCTGACTGTGGTGCTGTGCAATTGATTTTAAATCAATGATGCTGAATAGTGGGATAGTTGCTTGTGGTACAAAATAATAAATGGAAGCAGCTCTGAGGAGACCTTTTCATAGATCAGTGTTAAATCAGACCTTGAGAAATTAGGCACAAATCTGTGCAAGTCAATGGAATTGCTTATGCCAGAGCTGAGTGTGGCATAGCAAGCTCATGAGCTGGGTTTGAAAAGCTTCTGGGTGTACAGAACACTATCTGAAATGAGCTTATCTTGTTGGTCTTGGATTAACAGGGGGAAAATTTAAGATACTTTGAAATTTGCTAGAAAATAATGAACACAAAGATGAAAATATGCTTTATTAGAACAGAAACTATTTGGATATTTAGGACACTAAAAGTACATCATGGTAAATAAAAGTCTGCATCTCTGCTTTCCTTGGCCTAGAATGAGGATTTAAACATAGTTGTCCTTTTTTTCAGGAGTCAATGCAACAAAATTTGCCATTTGGCTCTTCTGTTAAGTCATTCTTCACCTGTCTTCTGAAGTGGGAAAAATTCTAAGGCATGTTACTATCATAAAAATTCAAATGTCTTAATCTTTACATGAAATGAACTTCTGTTAGAAATTAGGTTAAGCTTAACTTTTTTTTTTAACTTAGGTCCTTAGTACATACTTTTACCTGAGAATATGGCCTCTGATCTGTGTCTTCAAATGGACTGAATCTTGTGTTAGACATCTACTGACTCTGTGGAGGAGAAAATCAATTATAACTTGTGATTTTAATAGTTTTAGTATGGGTGTCAATATAGGTGTTCAGACTTGCTGTCAATAGTATGTAGGAGTCATTGCAGCTTCACCAGTTATATAATAAAACTTACCATTGTATTTACTGTGGGAAGATGATGCCTCTCTGCTGATGTCTGTATGTTGAAGATGAGGATGAGTTTATTTTCAGCTTAGCTTATTAGCAAAAACTCAGGATCTACTCTGTTTCTTGGACTGATGGATTGTAAATAGGCTGAGAGCTGAATCAGAGATTTTGTGTTGTATTGCCATTCATTAAGTAGACTGAAGTAAAAAGAAAGGGCAGAAAGTCTGCCTTTCTTGGCAGGCAGCAAGGAAGGAATCCTGAGCTTGCACCTCTGCCATTCAGTTTAAAAATGTTGAATGCATCTGACGAAATGAAACATTATTCCTGTCTGTTTTAATTCTCTCTAAAACTTTTGCAGTCTGACTTTTCTCAGCAAAGTGTGAAGGTTTCTCTACTTCTCTGGGCATATCTTGGAAGATGGCTATTGCTCTCAGCTGTCTTTGAACTAATTGAGATGCAGCTCAGTTAACAAGACTCTCAGTTTTGCCAGTTTTATGATTTGAACTGGTCAAGTAGGTGAGAAGAGAAATTAAAATGACTGACCCAGAATTTTTTTTTTTTTTTTTTTTTTTTTTTAGTAAATTATGCAGACTTGTAAGAACAGGATCTGTCTTTTACACGGAGAATCCAGAAGGAACTGTGTTCCATTANTTTTTTTTTTTTTTTTTTTCAAAATTTGGCATAAGGAAAATGCCCTCTAGCTGAAGGGAAAAGTATGCTTTACAAATGCAAAGGAATTTTTGTTGAACTGTTCTTGTTCATTTTGCTTGAACTGAAAGGATGGAGTCAAGTTCTGAAGCAATTTATTTTAAAATCAAAAACTTGCTAACAGATTGCAAAGAATAAAAAATAATAAAAACATGTCTCTGGACTAAATTGTATACTTGAAACATTTTGTGAATTATTTCCTTTGATGTTCTCTTGATGTTTACTTGATGTATATGTATATATGGATAAGAATGTTTCACTTTCTTGACACAACAGTAGTTTAATATCATACCTCAGAAATTTTTAAATATCAGTATTTTTAGTAATATTTTGCAGATCCTAATGAGAATTTTGAAATCTCACTATCTTGGTCTGTTGAATGATTTCATAGTAGTTTCTTTCTATGTGATCAGTGCACTGAACATTATAAAATGGGGGTGCTATAGTAAAATATCTACTTTGGCTTTCACAGTTTTTCAGTCTTTTTTTGTTTTTCTTGTTTTTATTGCATAGCTTTAAGTTTAGTGTCCACTATTCTATCCAGTTACATGCTAAATAATCTATTGAGATTGTTCACTTGCACTCTGGACCTACATCAGTTCTACTAATACAATGTGTCTGGAGGATGGGCTGAGGTTGGTATTTCTCACACTAAAGGATTAATTTATGGTCTGTTTCTATGATTTCATTATAATTGTACCAGGTCTGCATGTGAAACTGCTCTGCAATCCTGTGAAATTGGGAAGGACTTTGTCCTTCTGTCCTGCAAAGGAGGAGTCAGCAGCTACTGTCAGACTGTCTGAGACACTGAGACAGTGACTTCTTGGCTATTCATGTCTTCCTAAACTAATGGTAAGATGAACAGCCCAGTTAGGAATTATGTCTAGTCTGGTCTCTTTGGTAGTCAGTGCTGACTGTGAATGCTCTGAGGAGTGGCATCATTTAACTAAAGTTTTCATTATGGTAAAAAAAGCTCTACTTAAAGGAGGTTTTTACCATGTTTAGTCCTGAAATGCAAAAAAAGTGTATATATTGATTCTGTATGTGTTTATGAGTATGAATGCTTCCTTATTACAAAACATGGTATAAATAATAGTCCTGGAAAGCATTATTTGCTTTATTGGCAATTAGTGTGAAAGGAGGATGCTTGTTTCTTTGCAGAATTGGACTGTTTATGATTGGAGTTGATGGAATGGAGGTTAGACTGCAGTTTCACTGACTGAATCCCATGCGTGTAGATTAAGACAAAACTTTTTTCTCCCCCCCCAGGAAAAGATTATGTTTGGCTTAACATTCAGTGGCATTTACACTATGTTTGGATGGCTCATATAATTTCATTTTTAAGTCTGAAACTAATTTTGCATTTTGAATCCCCTATTCCCCCCCAGTACTCAGAAGGAAGCTAGAGATAGTTTTAGCTGTTTCGTCACATATAAGCAGATGCATTATGTTTAGTTTTATTCAAGTTGTGTATAAACAAAGTGCTTGCTCTTAGGCATTTCTCCTGAATGTTGAGGAGCTAGAAGTCATATTATTCTGTAAGAAATATGAATTGATAAACACACATTTTTCCTCAGTACATGATTAGTAGGAGCCATATGAGGATAGTGAGGATTAGAACTATCCAAATAGCAAAAGAATTAAAAAGAAAAATCTGCTAATATTTTAGTTGTACATGGAAGAAACTGTAACAAGCTCTCTCTCTCCCTTATGAAAAACCCTTATTAGTATTTTAAAAAGTCTGAGTTGTAGTCAGTACAGCCGAATGTTTGCTTAGGGGACTGTGTATGTTGAATCTGATTTGGAGCAACTTTGTGTGTGCAGCTAGGCATTCTTCTGGAAGACAATAAACACTCCTACTTTTACATTTCTTATGGAGAATCTCCTCTCATCTGCCCTGTTTCCCCACTGCTGGTTAAAAGGGTACTGAAGCTTCCATTTATTTCTTTCTAGTGACATCATTTTTTACCTGTGCTCCTTGGTATTTCTTTTCCAGTATAAACTAATTGATCCTGCTGGGTGACTAAAAATTCTGGCATGATGTAAATAACTTTAATTGCACTTTCATTTGTAGCTCAAGCTGTTCTCTCCTTATGTCCCATGAGATCAAGATGTGGCATCAACTATGAAGCCAGTTTCCATGAGACATTTTAAACAAGGCAGAGAGATTAATGTGTGCAAATCCATAAATTAAAAACAACAATAAAAAAAAAAGAGTTCCTCTCAGAGCTGGAATTAATTAATTTTTTTCTCCCGCCGTCTCGTGTACCATGTAGAAAGTGTTTCATTCTAGATGAGTGGTTATGTGAAATGTTACGTTGTCCCTTTAGACAACTTGATTCAGATTTGAGTATAGATGAAAGTATGCTTGACATTTATTTCCAAGACTGTATTGGGAGACAGGGCTATTTTATTCAGTAGTTTTGTGTTTGTGTTGAGAGTCAGCAGCATACTAATATACTTCAGAATCCTTTCTTACAGGTCCTAGATAAACTGCACTGGGATTTCATTGACATAGCATATCAGGCTTCAGCAAGGTAAATTTTGTTAAGGGCTTACGCACATTCAGTGGTGGATGTCATTGAATGGTCTAATATATTTATTTTGATGGTGAAAATGGAAGCTTTTAATATGTGTTGTGGAGTTACTGTGCTCATAGAATAATACAGGCTCTTTTTCATATCATCATATCATATCATATCACCTTTAACATTCATTATTGTGTAGATAATAGCATATTATCTACATATAATAGATAATTATACAATATAATATAATACAATACATAATACTATACTATACTATACTATAATATAATATCTATATAAATATTGTGTAGATAATATTGTGTAGATCTAGCAAATTTGGGGTTTGTTTCTGGTGGACAAAGGATCAAATCTTTCTGGTCTGGATTCTCTTCTGCTGTGTGGAAAGGGAAAAAAGGAGGATTGTTCAGATGCCATTATTGGTGATTGTGCAGTATGAAAGTTAAAGCTAAGGTTGAGTGTTTTATGAGTTTGCAATAGATTCCATGCCAGCTGGAGCCTACCAGAAAATGTGCTCCTGTCAATCCCCATCACTGTTTCTAGAGCTTTTGTAAAAGTGATACCAAGAGTCTGTTTCTTCTGAGAGGTCCCTGTGCTTGGGGGATTATGAGGAGGAATGAAGATCTCATTTCTGCACACCATGAACAGGACTGTGGAAGTAGAGTGTTTGGCCTGGATATAAACATAATAAGCCACTCCTTGCCCTCAGAAACTTACAAAATACATATATAAAAGTTAAGTTCAATGTTATTCTGGTGTGTCCCCATGAATACCCTGAAAAAATGTCATGGTTTAACCTGAGCTGGCAACAAAATCCCACACAGCCTCTTTCTCACTCACTCCTGGTGGAAAGAAATTTAAAAAAAGCAACTGCATGCTTACCTGCTGTTTTAATCACAGGGCCCAGGATAAATGAAGGTACTGAGGTAGTTTCAGACAAATATTGTTTTTACAAAGTTGAAATATAATCCTCCAGGTAGAGTCAGGCTCTCACGGATATTGGCTCAGGCTTCGGTGATGGCTTCAGCCTGCTCACCAATGAGCACAATATTCACTGGCTGTCAGATAAGCCCTTAGTTAGTTTTACTATTTGTACCATTTTGGAAGAAATCGAGCAGTGCAGAATGTTCTGGTGATTCTGAGCCTGTGCCTCAGCTATCCCAGGCCTAAGTGTGGAGCTGTTCCCAGGGGCAGTTCTGTCATTGTTGGGACAAAGGAACTGCCCTGTCAAAACTCCTTCATTGAAACATAGATCAAAAAGAACAAATGTTTGCATCATACCTGGTTATAACATGTGGCTGAAAGTTTTAGCATTCGAAGTTTTCGAAGGGATAGAAAGGGACACTTGTTTACCACCTCTACTCTATAAACTTACCTAAGCCCATAAACACTAGGAACAGTTTGACCTTGGAGTTGTGTAGGTTCCTGAATATGGAAATATTTTTTGTTTGTTGTGGTTTGGTAGACTGTCTTTAGCTCTGTAATTTAGGGTTTGTCCTTGTACTGTCTCCTTCTTTATTTTCCTTGAGCCTAAACTGTGTTCCAGAAAATAAGTTTTCGTGTGGGGAAAATGTGTTTCCAATTCTTTAGTTGCAGAGACAACTTTTAAACTGCAAAAAAAAAGTTTCCAGGCATTCTGGCTGTATCTAAAATGAAGATATAGCCAAGCTGGCTTTGAATCATGTAGTGCACACACAAGGACAGTGTGCTGAATTAAAGTAGCTAATTAGCTGTGATGATACATGGGGCTAAGTCAAGGCAGCTGCTTTGCTTTTGAACTGGCTTGTTCCTAGGAGCCTTGATGTTCTCTCTACAGCACTGCTGATCAGGCACCTCTCCAGCAGTGAAAGGTTGTACAGCTGTAAGCTGCCATTTTTAATATTACTGAGGTGCTGTCAGAGACTGCATCCTGGCTCGTGTTCAGGCTGTGACCCTGGAGTGTATGAGGCTGCTTCCTCCTTGAATCCCATTGCTCTGATTTTTGCAGAAAGGAAAATCAAGCAAAGTCCAGGATGATCCCACCTCAGCAATCAAAATCCTGGAGCACACTCTGTTGTTTTTTTTTTTCTTAGTAATTAGGTACAGCCTTAGGCAGTAAGGGTGGGATCCATCTCGTTTAACAGTGTTGGAATGCTAGCTATCAGTTCTGGACTGGTTGTGTACATTGCCTCAAAAGGAGGGAGGCAGGTTCTTCCACTGAATGCTTTATCTCTACTGGAATAGATGAAATTAATCTGTCTTTCTCCACTGATTGCATAGAAGTAGATTCAATGGTTACACTGAGCTTGATGCTGGTCTTTTAGACAGCTGGATTTTGGTGAGGTGCATCTTTTGGCATTTGAAGTGGCATCTCTCCTTCCTGGAGGGGAAAAGAAAAACTTCTCCACTTGCTATACCCTTCGAATCAAGAGGCTTTCAGTCAAAAATGTAGAAAAAGGAAGCAATAATTATTTACTTATATCTCTATATCTCTATATATCTATATATCTAGATATATATATTAAAAAGGAACAAACAGTAATACAGCGAGAAAAGAAAAATCACACCAACAAACCCCACCCCCCTTTACCCCCTCCAAGTATTTTTTCCTTGGTGTGGTCACAGCTGTGAGTGGAACAGGCAAGTCCTGCAGGCTCACCACACACGGAATGAGGGTTCATCCGGTTTTACTGCTGAGATGGGTGAGTCACTTCTCCGATGCAGGAACAGCAGGAGATGGGGAGGAAAGCAGACAGGCTGGCTCCGAGCTCGGCCGGTGCAGACAGTGCTCTCTGCTCTTTCCCCTGGGGCTGCAGCAGGAACCACCTGGACGCAGGAACTGAGCCGGTGAGACAGAAGCAGCAGCAAGAGGTGGTCTTGGTCTCGGTGCAGCAGACGGGAGAAGCTGCACCAGCAAGGCAGCACCGCGC
This sequence comes from Neodrepanis coruscans, assembly GCA_013400695.1. Classification (NCBI taxonomy): domain Eukaryota; kingdom Metazoa; phylum Chordata; class Aves; order Passeriformes; family Philepittidae; genus Neodrepanis; species Neodrepanis coruscans. Next base: position 12,010 of record VYZS01042855.1, on the reverse strand, counting down.
CCTCTCACAGGACAGCAGCCGAAAAAACCAGTCAGCTCGGCTGTTCCCTCACAGAGTCCTTCTATTGTCCTGAGAAAGCAGGGAGGGTGGGGTGGGAGGAGATGGGGGTCGGGGAAAGGCAGGCATACTGCACCCCCTCCTCTGCACAGCAACCAGGGCAACAATGTGCTTGCTGTCTAGGGCTATTAGTTCTTCAGCCCAAAGACAATGGAGCACTTTGCCCCCAACCCTGTCGAGGAATTCTGACCTTGACTTAGTTATGTTATCTTTTTTTCCTTCCTCAGTATGTCAGCATCATGGTGGTAATAGAAAATTTTCCAAAAAAGAAATCTNAAGTATTTTTTCCTTGGTGTGGTCACAGCTGTGAGTGGAACAGGCAAGTCCTGCAGGCTCACCACACACGGAATGAGGGTTCATCCGGTTTTACTGCTGAGATGGGTGAGTCACTTCTCCGATGCAGGAACAGCAGGAGATGGGAAGGAAAGCAGACAGGCTGGCTCCGAGCTCGGCCGGTGCAGACAGTGCTCTCTGCTCTTTCCCCTGGGGCTGCAGCAGGAACCACCTGGACGCAGGAACTGAGCCGGTGAGACAGAAGCAGCAGCAAGAGGTGGTCTTGGTCTCGGTGCAGCAGACGGGAGAAGCTGCACCAGCAAGGCAGCACCGGGCCCTCTCACAGGACAGCAGCCGAAAAAACCAGTCAGCTCGGCTGTTCCCTCACAGAGTCCTTCTATTGTCCTGAGAAAGCAGGGAGGGTGGGGTGGGAGGAGATGGGGGTCGGGGAAAGGCAGGCATACTGCACCCCCTCCTCTGCACAGCAACCAGGGCAACAATGTGCTTGCTGTCTAGGGCTATTAGTTCTTCAGCCCAAAGACAATGGAGCACTTTGCCCCCAACCCTGTCGAGGAATTCTGACCTTGACTTAGTTATGTTATCTTTTTTTCCTTCCTCAGTATGTCAGCATCATGGTGGTAATAGAAAATTTTCCAAAAAAGAAATCTACTTCATGACAAGAGGCATGTTCCTAGTCTGAGGATCTGAACTACCTAGTCGAAATAACAGCTTGTTTATTAAGGTGGTGAGAAGGTGGAAATAAACCATCTGAGACTGTTTAAGAAAAAAGACAAACTCAAAAATCCCACAAAGCATAAGAGTTCAGGTAAAGCAGTATATGAACCTAGCTGAAGCAATTCCACAAGTAATGAAAACTACCTCCTTATTAGATCAAGTTAGCAGGGCACATTTTATTGGTAGTAATGTAGGAAGTTCGGTACTTTATTTTCCTTGGTTCGACTCTTAAACTGGCCATATATATTACAAATGCCGTTCTATTTAATTTCCAGTAGATAGCAGCAGTTCACAAAGAGTATTTTTTTCTTTTTTTCTTATTTTTTTCAGTGAATGCACATGTGAATCAATGAGGATCTTAAAACGTTTCCTTTCCACTCAGAAAGTTCATTAGCATTTTAATACATGCAATGCATGCTGATTTTGTCACTATAGCTGATTTCTGAGGAGTATTGTTGAAACATTGAATATACCTTGAGACTGAGCCAGTTAAAAACACTTTTATTCACAACATCAAGGAATAAAAGGAGAAGAATAGGAAAACGGGGCTTTTCTTGGTCAATTTTTGTAAGTTAAAGTTACATTAAATTCATTAGTTTGAAGACACCATTATAAAGCTTATTTTCCTGAGAAACTTGATTAAAATCAAAAGTTGTTTTAGGAGCTAGAAGCATCAGTGATTTAAAATGTCCTCACAGACCACATTTGACTTGAACCAAATTCTTAAATGTTTCAGAGTTTGGTGCACATCCTGGTTGTGACAGAAGAGTTTCAGGCTACTGAATGGGAGTGACTTTGTCATCGTGCACCTGCCAGATATCTCTTGAAGTGACTGTATAGACCAGGTGTGAGCACAGGAGGTGTGCTCTCACAGGAATTGATTCTGTTTGGCTTCAGCCACCAGACAGACCATTTTTGAATATTATTTTGAGTAGATTGAGAGCTGATTTTGGGGAAATGTTGAGAAAAATTACATTGTTACTAGATTGGATTTGTGATCAAATCCCTAGAGGATCTAAAAAAATAGATTACGAAGCAGAAAAGTATTCTTATGTCACACTGTACATTTATTCCACCTAAACTTCTAATTATAGAATATTAGGATATATAATATTAGCATATTTTGATATTAATAATTTCTTTAGTCTTGCCATTGGTATAGGTCATTTTATCTACTGTAAGTCTTTCAGTATGTTCTGAATTAAAATTGCTACTCACTTGTAATTGTTCGAAATTCCTGCACAGCATTTTTGCTCTGTAAAATCGGCTGCAGCTGGGTTTGGCAGAGGCAAGATGCTGTGTACAAGCACCTCACTTCCAATAACCAAAGTTAGTTGCATACTAGTCAGTTTTCTTTCATCTCTGTAGAACAATTTTGGCAATCTTAATCTGAGTCTGTGTTCTGAAAGTAGGCAAGATATTAGTAGAATAGTTCAAGATGAAAGAATTAAAATAAAGGTTGATTCTTTAGCTTTTTTTTTTTCAGCTATTGTTACAGTCCCTGTTATGTATTTATTGTGCCTGTGAGTCAAAAGCTGAAATGTTATTTTCATGTCTTAACTGCTAATGATTTTTTTGTCTTGAGACTGTACATGAGTTGTGAGGAGAAAGATGCTGTGTATGATGGAGTCCTTTACTTGGCAAGCAGTTCCACTGTCACAGAGGATGACAAAATCTGACTGAATGGAAATGATTATTTTTGAATTGTGCTAAATTCACAATTGATGAAATTCAATAAAAGATACTGAAAAATCACTGAAATCTACACTTCTGGCCTTTAACTGTGTGAAGGCCAAAGCAAGCAGCAACTTAATTTCCATCATGCTGAGGATTGAGCCAAGACTGAAATTTGCTTTGTGAAGATCTGACCTGACTCTATGGTCCATCCTCATTCCAGTTACCATGCAAATATATTAATTATTTGGGCTTGCTTTTTTTTTGATGTTTTTGAAAACACTGAATACATGACTGTGTAGCTTATTGATGTTGATCAGTTGTATTAAAATTTCAGGAAATGTGAATTACTTATTTCTTGTACAGTAATCAATCACTGATTTCATCAGCACTTGAAACTTGCTTGGCCAACTACCATCAAGGTCTGGAAAGCCTGCCTTAACCACTGCCTATGCCAATAACACAGCATGCTTCAGACTAGTGTGTAAGCTCTGGTTTTAAGCAGAGTAGAATAAAAGCCACTTAAACATTTATTATAATTGTCAAAAAATGTGACAGACAAGTGAAAAAACTTTGAACTGATGCATGTCTTTCTTGGCTATGTTTATCAAAGCTTAACCAGACATGATCGATAAAAATTTTTGTTCAAAAATAAAATGGTAATCAGTTGCACATTCAATAATCAAAAATCCTAAACGGGTCAAATTTGGTCCCAATAATTGGTTCTTATTCCACTATTTTTAATAGAATGACTGAACTTGCCTCATTGTTCTGTTTCTTCAAACACTTCAGCAGTTTACTCCACACAGAAGCTGTGAATAAAATACCTGAAAAACCTTTTATATAGTAGTTTGGAGGATTCTTCTGTATGGTTCTATAACACCTGTGTGATTTTTTTATTCTGAATAAAAATATATTCTCAATATAAATTGCTTTATTCTCAATATCCACAGATACATTAATAAGCAGATCTCTTTGTGGCACAGTGGAGTATGCAGTTTGGTGACAATAGGAGTACATTTGAAGTGATTATTATTTATTTTAAGTAGATCTCATTATAGGGACACAATAATATATAGGTAGCATTAAGCTAGATTGGAAGACATAGACTGGTAAAAAGCTAGCCCACTGTTTGCATTTTACCACAGTGGAGTAAACTGATTAAAAGGAGAGTGTTAAGAATTAAGTGAAGCTAGAGAAAAAGTGAAACTAAGTTTTATATAAAAATAGTAAATTTGAGGTTTAGAACAGTATCTGGCTATAAGTTCAAAATTCAGTCCGTATGGAACATGATACCTCGAGAATTTAGAAGATTTTAAGTACCCATCCAGTGATTCTTTTTTTCACATTTTCATTGACTCTGCCCCGAAGATTGATAAATGCTTCTCTCTTATGAAAGGAAGAGTCTTAAACCACAAGACAAGCATTCACTGAGCACATCTGTTTGCATTTAGTATCAACTAGTGATTTTTGGAATTTGTGTAGACCCCTCTCAAAAGGGAATATAGATCTCTGTTATCAGAGACAGCTTCCATGTATTTAAATGTCTGGAGTTCCTCACAGATAAACTTTTTATGATTATTTTGTCAAGCAGCAGCCACTACATTAAGTGACCTGGCTCTGTGATAGGTAATTCAGCACTTATTCACCAGAAGGGGAAAAATAAAAGTCCTCAGTATAATGGGAAATGAATATGTCTGACTTCAGTGACTACAAGGAGTGAATAGTGAATCTTCTTCCTGCAAGACTGAATATAGCTTTTTTCCCTAATACTATTTGACATTTATCATATTGGAGAATACATAAATCTATCTTTTTTTTCAGGCAGCTTGTTTTTAACAGCATCAAACATGTTATGCTGAACAAATTAGTCTTAGTTCATTTTTGTTATTAAAGAATTTATTATTCTTTCAGATTATGATAAAAACTATCAATTGTTATGATTCCAAGTGCATAGTTTTGCCTCTATTCATTTAGGCAGTTATTTTGTATTGTTTTAAGGGAGTAATTGATTGCAAAAGACATGTAAAATATTAGGCCCTCAATATTACCTTGGAAACTTCAGTTTCCCCTTCTTATTTTAATGCTAGGAATGGAGAGACATTACTTCTCTCCTGACAGCTTCAGAATTCTTTCAGTGTAAGCAGTACCAATTTATTCTGTTGCTGTTTTTGCTTTCCATGTCCAGAAGAGACCATTATGATGAGACGATCTATCCTTCAGCAAAATACAAGTTGCTAACTAAGACCAGACAATCTTGTATCAACAACCTAGCTTGGAATTATGATAGATTTTTTTGGATGTCATGGACTAAACACTATCTTGGTCCATGTTCTTCCTCCCTCCCAATCTTATCCTCTTCCTTTCTTGAACTGATTTCTTTTTAAATCTTTCTCTGTACTTCCAGCATTCTCTAACATAGTGGTATGTGGATGATATGGACTCTGCTGTCAGGCAAAGTGACTGCCAGATTGAGCACTGTGCTGATACTTGGCTCTGGACAGGACTGTGATGTGGGCTATGTCAGACATCCAGTGACAACATGTATAAAGTGTTTTCTTGTATAATAAGGTAAAACTCAGTGCAATTGTTTCAGTCTTATTATTTGGTCCAGATATTACTTATTAATTTTATTTATCTGGGACAATCTTTTTAGTCTAATGAATCATAACTTCCAACGACTTCCCACAAGGAAAACAAGTCTTATTCTTCCCTCCCACAACACTTCTGCTTTTCAGTGCCAAACACTGTCAACCTGCCAAAAATAAGCATATTTATAATAAATTTATTCATCTGCTTCTCTTGATTATCTCAAAAGACATGTCAGTCTCAAGCTCCTTTTCTGATATTTGACCTGCTGATAAGGTGATGTGGAAGTCATCTGAGTTAAGAAGTGAACAGATACTGTTTTGATGCATTGTCTCAGTAAAGGGCTGGGGCAGGGGCTCCTGGGAGCCATCCAGGCTGCAGGGGTAACTGGGAATGAAAATCTTTATTACCAATTTAAATCCCTTTGATGACAGTCCTAGATGCAACTGATAGGTGAGAGATGACTTGACTTTGAAAATATTCCTAAAGGACACAGCTCTCACCTCAATGCAGCTTAATAGCTCTGATTTGGGACTCTAAAAAAAGGACTGTCAACTTGGTGAGAAATTGCTTCTGGACAGAGAATTTTTTCTAAAGCAAATGGATATTTATTGATCATTCCTTTTACAGGAGGAAAAAGACTGTGTAGAGACATCACAAAAGGCCCTTTAACATGGGACCAGGGAAAATATCTTTGTTCCTCTCTGGAATGTAAACTGACTTAATCTATTTTTTCTTTATCTAAAACAAGTTTTTCTCCATATGGTTTCTTTTTCAGGGTTAGGGCTTAATAGTAATTTGTGGCTGAGATTTATTCTGCTTCTAGTTTCCACTTCAGAAAAAAATTATTTTATTGTCATTGTATAATGAATTGATCAATTAATGAGCTTTCTAGCAGTTACTAAAAACATAAATTACAATCTTAAGGAACTTACTAAAGGTCATTAAAACACCTGATTTGAAGGAAAGATTATTTTCTTTATTATCAAAGTTTTAAAACACAATCTGATACTTAAAGGCAGATCTGAATGTCTAGAAAATTACAAAAATGCTTTATCCTAATGTTTGTTTTGTTTTTTTTTGTAAGTAGTAAGAGTAAGTACTCCTTGTTCTCTATCTCCTTCATTTGAAGTCTCCCTTCCGAGTCATATGTGAGTAAAAGTTTCTCAAAGTTTAAGTATGTATACTAACACCTTTGAACAAATGGAGTTTTACATCCAGAAGGCTGGAGGTATGTAGAGACCCGATCTAACATTAGAAAGATCTTGCCTGATAACCTAGCCATTTCAAAGTCTTGGCTGTGATTGTATAAGGCAGCAATGTGTTGTAGTAGTGCTCAGTCAGCTGCTCTCTGTGGAGATTATAGACCTTTTATCACCTGCAAAAAATTAATCTAGCAGTTATCAAGGCTATGGGAGTTTATCTTTTTTCTTGTCACTCTAGAATAGTGATGTGGGAAAGACCCATTTGGTACTTAGTTCTTGGCAATCCAGCTATCCATTTCAGCTACCTATTTGAAAATGTAGACCAAAGGATTCCTTGGACTAACGTTAGCTGTGATGAGATCATTGGCCATATTACTGGTGTTTTCATAATTGTTGCATAATCTATTCTGCTGATTTATATTATAGAAATGATTCGCGAGAGAGGGGAATTTAGAGAGTGATCTCTTCTTTTTTTCTGTCCTCCTTCTGCTACCCAGGACATGATTGGTTTCTCTCCAATTCCTTCTTGGCATTCACACTTAGATTATTCCTCTTCCCTTAATGTTGATATATGCTTTTTGTTTTTTCTTGACCTTCACTAAAAATCTATTAAAAGGATGTGTTCCTGAATGAGCAGGAGGTGCTACCCAAGGGAGTAGGGAGGGGGGAGAGGCAGTCTAGCAAAAACATTCAATGTATTTCTTAATTATCCTTTTACAAATTTGTCCAAATGTGTCCAAAATTTTCCAAAAGAAGACCAAATACTTTGGGCAGGGAGCACTATATTAATTTTCCATTTCTTTTTTTTTAGTTTCTCTTGAGTGATCTGGCTATTTTCTTCAGCTGTGTTTTTGCAATCTTCTTGCTTTGAAATCTTAATTTCTTTATATAAAAACCTAATGAATTCATGGTGTATGATTATTTTTAACCACATTTGATCATATAGCCAAACATGCCCGCAGCAAAATAACATTGGTGCTGGCAAAAAGCAGGTAGTTAAACACGTAGGCGGTAAATATCTACAATCATTACTTGAAAGCTATCAATTATTTTTGTTCTGAAGTTCAACTGTTACATTGCATATTTACCCAGCAAACTGAGGCAATCTAAACAAGTAATTTGCTTTTCAGTACTAATTTTGCTTCTTGTGCCAGGCTCTGTAAATGTTTCCTCATGTATCATTGTGACGATGCCATACATTTGAAATGTCAAATTATGCAGTGTCTGGAGTCATAAGAGTAATATTATCAGGGAGAAATAAAAAATACCATGGAGAGATTAAATACTTGTTTTCAGTATCTGCCTTACCTGGTGTTGTGGTTCTAAGGACAGAGAAATCTAAGTGTTGTTTGGATGTATAGAAGATACATCCTTTGAGTATTTTAGCCGCCCCTTAAGGACCCTTTTTCTTGTACTGGAAACAAATGATTTGTGCATTTCAGCTGCAGTATTTCTGTAGCTTCTTGCATCCAAAGTGAGCATGCCAGCAAGGGCAGATAGATGTTATTCTTTTTAGTACTTATTTTTCCAATTATTGTCAGTTCAGTAGCCTTTTATGAAATATTATAGTGCTAAAGCAAACTTTCAAATGACTACATTTTGTATTCAGGGCTCTACCCTGCTATCCTGCCCTTCCTCCTCATCACCCCCCACCAACATCAGATTTATACCTCACTAGCACAGCAACTGAAGATTAAATAGGGATTAACCTCTTTGGTTATCCACAATTTTTCACACTATTTGTAGAATTAATATAATTTACCACTGGGTTATTATTGTCCTAGTGAAGTAATACTTCTGTAGAGGTTAGGGAAGTCAGGACTGTGTAATCTATTTATAATAATAAGAGAAAGGTGATCACATTATTATTCTCAAGAGGCTTCACAGGAGGAAGTCCATGTTATGTTGTGTTTTGTCATTCAGAATGTGTATTTCTACCCACAGTAACAGATTCTGTGCTGCTGTGCTGCAGCAATTCTGACCTGCTTCCACCATCCCTGACCACTTTTCATGCCTGTTCCCACTCCATCAGAGGATTTATATGGAGTTACAGAGCTATTTCTGTCAGCATCTCCTCTTATGGTTTGAACGTTTCAGACTGGTGGATAAGTTGAGAGGGCTTAAATCCAAATTTAGTGTCCTTGTGCTTGATTAATTTGCTCATTCTTGAACATCCATTGCTATCTGAGTTATCAAGGGTATCTTTCCAGCAGTCTCCAGAAGTGAATCGGTCTCTCAGAGGTCTTGTGGAATATATACCAGCTCAGCAGGGATTTGTCAGATACTCTAGTGTGTCTCAAGTGACATTAAGGCATTCAAATATACATCACCACACCAGGCTCTAAATAATCCTTTTGCAAATTGGAAATGCATCTTCCATTTTCTGAACAACCAAATGAAAAAAAATGAAGCAATGAAGGGAAAGAAATTGCCAGTGAGGATTTCTAAATACCCCACGCTATTGCTCAGGTCCTAATAAAAAACACACAGAAAATTTTAGGCATTTCAACCAACTGCTTGTGTAAGAGTAGGAGTTAGTGGGAACAGAAGCCCTTCTTCTTGTGGTGCTTCTAAAACCTAATACATTTAATATATCCTTATAATTAAGTTCAGGAAGTGTGCGCTGGATGAGTGGAGGTGATATAGGTTGAGAAGTGGCTAAATGGCAGAGTTCAGAGGGTGGTGATCAGTGGTGCAGTCTAGTTGAAGATCTGTAGCTAGCAATGTTGCCCAGGGGTCAGCACTGGATCCAGCCTTTTTCAGCCTGGATGGAAGGACAGAATGTACTGATGTTACAAAACTGGATGAGTGGCTGATACCCTGGCGTGCTGTGCTGCCATTCAGTGAGAACTGGACAGGCTAAAGAGTTGGGTGTAGAGGAACATAATGAAGTTCAAAAAAGGCAAATGCAGGGTCCTGCACCTGGGGAGGAATAATTCTAGATATCAGTAGAGGCTGGGGGCTGACCTGCTGGAAAGCGGCTCTACGGAACTCATAAAGTAGCACCTGGGTGTCCTGGAGGACAACAAACTGTACATGAGCCAGCAATGTGCTCTTGTGGCCAAGAAGACCAAGATCCAAGGGTGCATTAGAAAGAATATTGTCAGCAGGTTGAGAGAAGTATTCCTGCCTGTCTACTCAGCACTGGGGAGGCCTTGTCTGGAGTACTGTGTCCAGTTCTGGTAACCCCAGTTCAAGAAGAGCAAGGAACTATTATAGAAGGTCCAACAGACTGCCATGAAGATGATGAGAGAACTGGAGCATCTCTCTTATGAGGAAAGGCTGAGGAGCTGCCTTAGGCCTGCTTAGTCTCAAGAAGTGATGACTGAGAAATGATCTTATCAATGTGCACAAATATCTTAAGGATGGGTGTCAAGAGGATGGGGCCAGACCCATTTCAGTGGTGCTCAGTGCCAGGAAAAGTGGCAGAAGGCACAAACACATAGGAAATGTCGTCTGAATATGGGGAATAACTTCTTTACTTTGAGGATGGCAGAGCACTGGAGCAGGCTGCCCAGAGAGTCTGTGGAACTTCCTTTACTGTAGATTTTCACAACCCATCCAGATGTGTGATCCTGTGAAACCTGCTCCAGGTGAACCTGCTTTAGCAGGCGGGTTGGACATAATGATCACCAGAAATCTCTTCCAACACCAACCCTTCTCTGATTCTGCTCATATCCACATAATTCCTATACCTTTTCAATACCCTGAAGCTCACTGTCTGAAATTTCCAAATAGCACTAAACACTGGATTTCATTATTTAAACATATGGCACATCTGTTTTCTATAGTCACGTGAAACTTAAGGCTTCCAATGTGAAAATCGTCTATGAGCTGCTGTACACAACTCAGAACAAATACTGGCATGCTGTGGTTCCTATTTTTGGTACCTTCACTGACTCCTAGTGTTTCATCTTGTGTTAAATAATTTATTTTCTATAAAATTGTCTATTTCAAGCTATATGATTGTATTACATTGTATGTATCTAGTCCTCTGGTTGTTTTTGAGAATTTATAAAAGGATATTATTGTATTAGCTGAATTTGAAATATATTGATGTAAAATACTATACTTACCTAACAGTACCTATGTCTTTGTTTCATGTATATTTTTTGCTGTTGATATTTGTCTTGATTACAGTGTGGTTGTTCTCTCAGTATTAAGAGTTATGAGTCAAACTTGTTTGAAAAAGTTGTGGAAATAGTTTTGGCTTCATGAAGTATGAAAAAGAAATAATGCATATGTGTTCTTATTTTGTATTCATATTCACATATTCATATGTCATATTATAGTTGCAGTATGGTCCATGGCTTTTTAATCTGCCCATGACTAAAGAGATACCAATAAGAAGGAATCAAGAGAAATCTGCAACATCATCAAATCCCTTGAAGTGACACTATAAGAACAAGTCCAAATGGCAAGAATCCAAATAATGCTGCATTTGTTTGTAAAAAAGTTTGAATGCAAGTACTTCTTAACTTCTCCAGGTGCTTCAGTAATTAACTCTCCTTATAAACAGATTTTTCCTAAACCTTACAGAATTCTTTTCACCAGTGTTGCCTCTGTATACAGAGGGTACACAGAAAACATTTAATCATTTACACGTTTATTTCAATATTTCACAAAATCTCACTATGTTTCTTCTCTTCTTGAAACTAAGCCAGTCCTATTGCTCTATACTCTCCCTCATATTCTGTTTATCAATTTTGTTGATTTCTGCTGAACTTAATTTCCTAAATTGCCACTTCTGTGTCTGATGAAGTGCATCCCCACCTGTACATGCCAGATTTTCCATCTGCCTTTTTGCATCAGCATTGCACAAGGTGCTCCAGGGCAGTTTGTGGCATCTCATTCTTTCTTTGTTAGAGAGGTTGTTTGTTGTTTTTGGGGTTTTTTTTGCCAGTTGTTGATGATGGTGGTGGATGTGAGGTATTTCTGATCAAGAACAGGATTCAACCATGTGAGGTGCTGTACCAGAAGAACACAACAGACAGCTCTGTCTTCAGACAGACTCTGTCACCTTCTTGCACTCCCCGTGCTGTTCTCCTTAGGAAAATCGGGCATTTTTTTGCCATCCATTATTCAAGGCTTATTCAGTTCAGCTGAGGCTCTATTCCATATCTACTAATTGAAGCTTAATTTCCTCAATGTTTGAATGGATTGTATAAAACCTCCTTCTGTTTCTAGTAGTTAGCAATAGTTTGCTTAAAGGAGCAATTCTCTGGTGAATGTGTACAGATAGTTCTTCCTTGTAACAAGGGAACTGCTGCTGTTTTTATCCAACATGTCCTCAGCAGTTAACCCTTTCCACCTGTGTACAGCATCAAACTGTTGGAGTTACTTTCTGCAACATTCATTTTTGCCCTTGATATTTACAAAGCCTGAATTTGGAAAAATCTCACATAGCAATTATATCCAGACTGTGGATATAGCAGGATAGTCATATGGATCAGTGAAAGCTATTAGAGAGCATCCAA
>VYZS01042854.1:11602-26740 GCA_013400695.1 Neodrepanis coruscans | reverse complement strand
GATGGTTCTTTAGATGGGCTTTAAAGGAAAGGAGAAGCTGCTTCAGAAGTCCCTAACTGTGAATTCCTGTAAGAGCCTGATATTTACCATTTACAGATTTTTATAGTCCCCTGCAGTTGTGCCCAGCAGAGGTCAACGGGTCCAACCAGGACACCCAATGACGTCTGCAGCATCCTGTCACTCTGCTGACAAAGGAGGAAACAATAACTCAGGGACACAAAGTATTTAGTAACTGGATTTCATGCACATGCACTTCCACATGTTGCCCAAATAAGAATACACTCTGGCCAAAACAAAAAGTGAAAAACCGTAACTTCACTACCCTCTCCTCCAAGAAATACAAAAACCATGCACTAACTAGCATTTATGTTTAAAAATATCCAGGCGAAAATAAAAAGCGTTTGTTCCACTGCCTGTTGTTCAGCTTTTGTGGGCAGTCTTGCAAGGCTAGAGACCGTAAATCAAACCACTGGCATTTGCTTACACAAGGCTGTGCTCCCAGGCGGCCTCCCATCCACCTCCGCTAGCGGCTTTCTAAAGCTTGGATTTGTTCTTTTGGCAGTGATGTTCAAAATGGCAACTGTTCAGGGAAAGGGTGCACAAGATGTTTCAGAAGAAAACTGAAGTGTGTCCCTTTCCTACCATCTTACAAGTTGAGAGGGAATTTAAAAAATTTCCTTTCACCTTGACCCTTGCCCCACTACCCAGCCTCTACAAGGCACGTAGTGAGAAGAAAAACATCTCTGTAAGAATAAAAGCATATTTCATTTTCATTTATTTTGGAAGTGTGTGTCCCATGGCAGATCCAGACACCTTCTGGTGAGAGGCTGCACCATTATATTCACGAGTTGCCCCCAGCCTACAACTGGGAGACGGTGGGGGACACATCCCCAACAAGCAAAGCACTGAAGACTCGCTCTGTCCTCTGTAAAAAGTGGGGGATGATCCAACCCCTTGGCACGACAATCTAACCCCAGATTAGCACTGGGTGGAGGTAGGACTTGTAGGTAGACGAACTCTACATAGTTTCCCATCTCCTTTCATAATCCTTTTGGAAGGTACCTCTAGGTATTCGTCCATGTGTTGGGCATTCAGCTGGCCATAGAAGCAGTTTGAGAAAAACACGAGCAGCAGAGGAAGCCTCAGACCTCTAAATGGAGGTGGAGATGATGGCAAGGCAGTCAAACCATAGCCTCAAACACAGCTCCCACATCAGTAGAGGATGACAAGCCACCAAAGCCGAGGAGAAACAACTTGCCCTGCACTCAGTTTTCTGAGGCAGCACCTGAACAGTGGGTAAGGCGGGGTCAACAGCAACCTGCTCTAGTGTAAGGTGGCCCTGCCAATGACAGTGGGGTTGGAACTAGATGATCTTTAAGGTCCATTTCAACCCAAACCATTCTATCATTCTGTAATAGTGCAAACCTGCTAAAGCCAGCTGTGTTCCCTTCAATGTGCTCCTCTGCCTTCCCCTCAAAACCACAGCGCAGGAAATGAAAAAATGGTGCCTGTCCTGATCTTATCTGAGCAGAAATGCAGCCAGGAAATCCATGATCAACAGCAGTCCCTGGAGGGTCTAGCAGCACTGAAGACTTGGGCAAATGGCATTTGCAAGAAAGAGCAGCAGGGAGGCAAAAGAAAAGGTGGGTGTTCAAGAGCAGCTGGGGCAGAGTTGTGGCTCCAGCTTCCCTGTAAATGCTTCTCTCAACAAGGAATTAGCTTGAGAAATTTTAGAAAGAGTATGTCAACAATATGTGTATCCAGCCCGTACACTTTGCAAACTGCAGCACTCACATGGAACCCAGCTCAGACACAACTCAAGCAAATTTTACCAGCACTGTAATTTATAAACGCTACCACAAGCAAGATCCCTGCAGACTCAGAGACCTTTGCCCAGGGGCAGCTCAACTGCACTGTAACTGCAACACAGTCTATCAAGAAATCAAATTATTGCCTTAGATGCAAGTCATAGCATCAACCAGAAAACATACTTTAAATGCAAATTTAAAATGGCCTTTAATACGGCTTGACTTAAGCCAGTTAAAGGAATCACCTGATGAAAATGAGGGGTCTTTTCCCCACATATTGCTTGCATGCAGTTTCTGGTTGCTGCACATGGTCTGCCTCAGCACTACTTCACTGAGTAGGGCTAAAACTGCATTCAACCATGTGAAATAAATGGAGGTTATTACCAATTCAACTTCCTTATTTTGGTAGAAAGAACTTAGGGGGGGTTTTTCCTCTCAGAATTACTGTATGACAAGAAGTTTCACAATTTTTCAGCCAGATATCAAAAAGAAAGACTGAAACAAGGGGCTAAGGAAACGTAAAAAAAAACCAAATGGCAACACCATAAACAAAAGAAACAAACAGAATTTGAGAGACAGTAAAACTACGGCCTGCATATGACTTCTGAGTGATGGTCACTGCATGGACTCATTCAACAGGCAAGTTATAAGCAGGAGATGGGAGCCAAGAGCTGGTTACCAGCAGATGGGAGCTGATCATGTACAGCAAAAGGCACCAGCCATGGGGTATTCTTTTGCTGTCCAGTTGATTAGCAGCAACAAGCTTCCCCTTCTGAGGCTTTGCTTCTGAAAGTAAAACCTGCTTCCAATTCCTCCTTCTGCTGCTTCAGAAATTCAGCTTCACTATATTGCTGGAAATGAAAGCAGAGTGTGGCCTCCACACTCATCCTTTCCTAGAAGGATGTTCCAGTTAAAACCTTCTCTACTCTTCTAAGCAATCCCATGCAAAACCTTTGAAAGAGATTAGTAAATGAAGACGTTTTGTAGCTAGGTCAGGAAAGCAATAGGGCCAAGCAAATATAAAATCCTGAATTCTGTTAAATGGTAAGAAATTGTTTACCTACATATTCAATATATACATTGCAAAAAATCTGCTTGTAGTAATTTAAATATTTCCTAAATTAATATGAAAAGGTTGCTTTAGGCTTCTGAAGAGACTTGTTTATTGATACAAGAGAACAGGCATTTCTCACTTGGTGCATAACTGGATTTCGATGCAGTATTAAAAAAAAAACCTCAATAAAATCACCAGTCCCAGTCTCCTTCAGTATCCTGCTAGACTGTTCTTTTGATTGGCAAAGCGGGGCAAGGGAATATGGAAGTGTTGGTGCACAAATTAAGTGCAAATTTCAGACTATTCTTCACCAAGAACAAATATCAAGAAAACCATTTCCCGAGAAAACGACATATATGCAATCAGCTAACCATGTGTCTGTCTGTTTCTCAGTTCCTCATGGACTTAAAATGATCATCCAGTTTCACTTGCAATTTGATGTTTCACTACAATGCAAAAAACATAAGTGGCTAGGAAAGACACAGACAAGAGCTCCTTTATTAGAAAGCCTGTAACAAAGGACACTTCAAAGCACTGACTCCACAAGACAGACAGCACGCAGTAATGATTCAAAAATTTCTCTCATAATTGAGCTGCTTGATTACATAATAAAACATGAATGAATGAATAGATGATGACGAACTATCAACACAAGGAGGGGAAAAAAATCACTTGTCAGTCTGTTCTCTCAGACTAATGTTTCGTGGACAAAATTTTAGAAGACATACATTCACTTCATCAGTACAGTTTTCTTATTTTCACAACAGCCTTTGTCATCTGCTCTACTTTGGTCCCTCTTATTCCGTTTTAGGCTACAGCACTGCAGCTGTTGATGCACACGTGGCTTCTGCACTGTGTAGTGGTACTGTCTTCAGCAGGATGCTCATCTTAACATGGAGGCCACCTTGCACACACCTAGCGAGAAGACAGGTCCTGAACTGGTACAACCCATCCAGGGGGGCAGTTTCGTTTTTAACAGCAGTGCTCCTAGTTGTGTCAGTACATGACATTCTGAAAGGCAATAAACTGTTCTCCACACCTAGCAAATGGAATTCAGTTCTGGATAAGCTCCTGAGAAAATCTCCTTCTCCTCCACAGAGGAAATGTCACTCCTTCTACAAATGTATGCTCACCAACTTCAGACAGTATTTTCATGCTAGCAGCACATGCCAGCAAATGACTGCTTATGACCAAGAAAATGGAAACACAAACAGAAGGGTGAAGAAATGAAATCTCAGGCAAGGAAGATGTAAAGCACTGTGTTTGGGAAAAACTTTCTACAGTAAGAGCAGTTAAGTTTTGAGAACTTAACTCTGGGGAAACTCTGAGAACTCTGGAGAAAAGATCATGAGTTTTTTTAAGACAGAGGAGTCAAATACATGTTAGGAAAGCTATAAAAGGGGCTTTAGGGACAAGGGGTGACCTCTGAGCCTCTTACAGTTCTAACTCCTTTGGTCTCATGATGAACAGTCACAACACAAAAATGTAATAAACAAAAACAAAAGGAAAGGAGTAATGGAGGTCACTCTAGATGGTAGTTAGCAAACCATGTCCCAAAGTCTGTCTGAAGAGTTGTCAAAGTTTCCTCAGGAAGTGACAAAGACAAGAAACTTTGCCTTAGTCCTAAACCTGGCAATCTCTTCTGCAGTTGCCACACACAGTTATGTCAGGATTTGGCAGAGCTGTAAGTCACTCCTCCAGCCCACAAGAGAAAGAAAATGCTGGGAGCTAAGGCACAGGGCTCTCAGCAGCCACAGCCTGATTAGAAAACTTGGCAGCTGCACACCTGGTCACATTTCAGTACCAAAGCACGGCTCAGGAACACACCAGCCCCCCTACATCACTCTCTCCTTCCTCCCCTCAACAAGGCACCCACACAGAAACACCACGCAAGTCAAATGAGAGCTGCACTTCATTTCACTGCATAGACTGAGCTGCAGCTAAAACTTGCCCAGCCCCAAAAGCATGTGGCATCTAACACAGTGATAGCTGCTGGGAACAAAAAACAACACTGGACTGAGAGACCAGGAAGAGTCTGGAGTGACAAGACAAAACTCAGAGCAGAGCTCAACTGTTTACAAAGATGAACACCTTCCACACACAGATACCTCACTGCCCAGCAGCAATAATTTACTGAAGGAAGTAGTTTAGGAGTACGCTTGAAGACTTTTGCGTGGCAACATACTAAAAGGAGCTATTAAACTGCACCTCCACAGCTCTTACACCTAAGGCTGTGAGGCACTAAATAATTAGACAGGCATCCTGCTCCTGCCAGCCCACTGGCAAGCTGGAACCATCTCTTCTCAAAGAGCTCTGCCATCAACAAAGCCTGCCTTCCGAACTGACTCACACCTAGCCTTGTACTGACCCAGATTTCCTCTCTGTCCTCTTACTGGTATCTCCTTCAACATCTACAATCCCACATCTTGTGCACTATTCCAGCCTGTTCCAAATCACTCCCATGACACCCACGGAGTTTTAAAACCCATCAAGATTACTCTGAGGGAGAAGGACGTGAAATGCAGATACCTAATCCCCATCTTCTTAGAGTTATGCTAAAAATTACAGGCCAGATTCCCCCCTGGCAATGCTGGGTTAATATCCAGGAGCCAATAACTTACTCCCCATCTCTACTGCAATGGCCCTAGGACACACACTGACCCTGGAGTACTGCACTAGCTCACGGAGGCTGGCAGTGTGGAGCACAGCTCTAGTTTCCCTATTCCCCTTCCTCCTCTTCTTCCCATCTACACCCTCTTACAGTCAAATGGGCCTTCAGAGCCTTGTGGAGAAGCTGGCTTTGCAAACGTTGCACAAGCTACAGTTTTTCCCTACTCAGGAATTCTGAAACAACCCAAGCACAGACCCTCTGCACACCTCAGAGCCAGAGACCATCAGTGACCCTCCTGCCTAATCTAGAGGTGCAGCCTACAGCTTTTTTCGGAACTGGAGAGGGATACAGGTTTAAAAATATATTTCTTATTTCTAATAAGGATAAGAACTTGTCTTGGGACTTGGACATGCCAGACTTGACAGATTATCAGGAGATCTACCAAATACAATGCAGATCAACCTATCAGGTCCAGGACCTACTGAAAAAAAAACAACTGTCAAGATTTCTTTTGGTAGATCTGACAATGTATTTTTGACTTGCCATCTGGCTTCCGAGCAGATCAGAAGGTTAATGCCCGAATTCGTTCACATATACACCCTACTCTGAAATTCTGTCTGAACTTCTCAAGGGGACTCATCATCTGAAGGATTCCTTTCTTTTGGGAAAACAGAGTCTCAATTCCCATGGCCAATGAGATATCAATGATCAGAAGCAGGCGGTTTTCTAAGGTTATGCCCAATTAAAACTCAGGAACACCTCGTCAACTACTAAGCAACTGTAACTACAGACACATCTTCCTAAATGTTACCACTGCCACCCTATCATTTTAATGAATCTACACAGTAATTGCATACTCCTAGTAACAGAGAGCTGCATTATAGGCTTCTTTTCCTGTCTTCAAAGAAGTAAACAATTGCCTTATAAAACTTCCGGTATATTTTAATGTTACAAGACAGCAATAAATAATGGGCATGAGGAATCTCATTCCACAAGACACTTCATCTCTATAAAATTACAACATTTTTTGCTGGAGAAGAAAATAAATACACAACTCCATATTCTATCACAGACTTCTCATATTTGTGTAAACCACATTTATTTTTGTCACTATGCCATTTTAGAAGTTGAAGGCAGGAATTCTAACCAAGAAAGGAGGAATGGTCACTGCCAAATACTTTGGGTTGAACTCTCTAGGGTTCAACCTGAAACGCATCCTGGCACTTACTCCAGTGCAAAGTATCCACTTCTGATGGGCAACACAAATCAGAGACAAATGGAGTGTCTCTCTGTGTCTGTTTTTCAAACGTACAGCTCACTTTTATGGCACATGAAAAACTTCACTCTAAACCACCTTCATCCATGCAGCTTCTCTGAATGTTTACAGAGATACAGGCCTAAAAGCAGCCTAACTCACACCCGGTAATTTGAGATGTTTGATTTTAAAGAAGAACTGAATGGTGATGCTCTGCCAGTTACTGTCAAGAGAGGTGGCTCTGCTTTCCGGAGGTGTTCGTCCTAACTTGGTGGGTGCATTTTGCTGCTAAGCTCCCTGGGTGCCAGGCAGAGCGGGGGCAGGCGCAGCCAAACTGCAGAGCTAAGCACATTGTTGCTCCAGATGTGAAACGCACGCACGGGTTCGCCAGAAAAGCAGAAAAAGAAGGGGAAAAAAAAAAAAAAGAAACGGAATGGCAGAAAGGACATTCCTGTAAGGAACCGAGCTAAAGAAGCTCTGAATAAACCCTGGCAAGCAACTAAACAAAGCACTGACCAGCACACCGGTGAGATGGGACCAAGCGCCGTCAGAAGGAGCTACCCAAGAAAGTGTCCCAGAGTGGACAATGCTGTTCCTCTTCTCCGTGTCGCTCCCCAGCAGTGCTGCGGGAGCTCGGCGAGGCCACCGACGCCTCTTACAAGACCACACAGCCGCCCTGCCCGCGGGGATGGCAGGCAGCGAAACCCTCCCGGGTACCTTCGGGATTCTGGCACCGGAGGGAGACCCGCCGCGGGGTCACCGCCGCCGCCGGCCGGGAGACGGCTCTGCGCCCTGCCTGGGAAGCGCTGGGGGGAGGCCCCCAAAAAGAGAGCCCCTCTCATACCCTCAACCCCATACGCCCTTCTCGCTTGTAAAAAGTTAAAAAACAAGACAAAAACAACAACAAAAAGCCACCAAATCCTGCCCCCGCCCCGCGGAGGTCGGTGAGCGGCTGCCAAGTTTCGGCGTGGAGGAATTCACCGCGGGCGAGCTCCCCCCGCCCCGCCCGCGACGGGGAGACGCGGCGCCCTCCGGGAGGAGGGAGAAGGGGTCTGGAAGCGTTCCTCGGCTTAGCGAGCACTCCACCTCCCGCAGCCCCAACCTGCGGAAGGGGAAAGGAAAGAAGGAAAGGGTGAAGTGACCCCTCCGGTCCCCTCTACTCACTCCAAGCAGACACACTTTCAGCTCGCGTATCGCCATCATCTGCCCGGGACCCGGCCGCTCCGCATCCCCCGGCGCGCCGCCGACCCGGCTGCGACGGACCGGGGGCGGGCAAGGGGCGTTCCGGGGCTGGAGCTGCGCCTTGAGTTGTGCCCGGGAGCGGACTGCTGATTAGGGTGTGAGGGAATCATCGGGGTTGAACGGGACCTCTGGAGACGATCGAGTCCCAGTCCCCCCGTGACAAGGGAATGTCACCTAGTGCAGGTCACGCAGGAACGCCAGCAGATGGATTTTTAGTGTCTCCAGAGAGGGAAACTCCATGACCTCCCTGGGCAGCCTGCTGCCAGTGTTCTGCCACCCTCAGCGTAAAGAAGTTCTTCCTCAAGTTCAAGTGGAACTTCCTATGTTTTAGTTTATGGCCACTGCTCTTCGTCCTGTCGCTGGGCACGACCGAAAAGAATCTGGCACCGTTCTCTTGGTATCTGCCTTTGAGATACTTACATCCATTAATGAGATCCCCTCTCAGTCTTCTCTTCCCTGCACTAAACGGGCCCAGCTCCCTCAGACTCCTCATGAGAGAGGTGCTCCAGACCCCTCATCATCTTTGTGGCCCTCTGCTGGACCCTCTGCAATAGCTCCTTGTATTTCTTGGATCGCAGTGTAAATATTTGCTGCTGTGAGAAAAACATTCTCTGAGAGGCAGCATCCTGCATGGGGCTGCACATATGCTTAGTCCTACACACCATGTGCTGGGCTAGGCATAGGATGGGGACTGCTTCAGTTGTGAACCGTCTGAATCCATTCACTGTTTTTTTTTAAAGTTTTTCTTACTAGGTGCAGAAAACATTGGAAATTGTAATTCTATTTTTTACCTAATCCTAGTAATAAACACCCATTTTTTATAAGAACAGTCAGCCTCAGGTTGACAGTAGGGCTGCACCCCACACTTCAAAGTTATGCTAAATTTAAGTTACCCTTATGTTAATGCCAGTCCACCAAAATCAATGAACAAGAAGTCATAACCACTCTGCTCTCAGTACCTGAGGTACTAAAATTTATGGAAAAGAGTTGCACACTATAAACCAATAAAGCAGAAGAGCATCACCCATCAGATATTTTAAATCAGAGCCTCTGCTCTACTTACAGTTTTATTTTTTTTCACTATTTTATCAGGTATAATTGCTCAAGGAAATTAATAAAATTGTGATTAGTCATTGTGAGATTACTGCCACTTCATTGGAAACTTTCTGGCAATAAACTTTTGTGGTGTTCATTGTGTCACTAATTAGTTCCACATGGAGTCCTGCACTCACGCTTATAGGCGAGATGAATATGGTTGCCCTCTTCCAGAGCTCCCAGATCCTAGGCCAAGGAAATGCCTGGAGTAAAGTAGTTGTTATCCCTATGGAGGAAAACTCCATATTGCTAGTAGAGTATCACAGCCTGTCAGGAGGGAGAGTATCAAAAGACAAAGATCAAAGAAGAAGCTCATCAGAGAGATGTTTTTGACTTAATCAGGCTTTTTTTTTTTAAGGATAGTTTATCAAAAAGAAACAAAATACATCAAGTTTTTAGACAACCAATACATCCTTGCCGCTCATTGCCTTTCCACAAGGCTGCATTATATAATAAAGTATTTCAATAAGCAAATAGAATGCACTCACTAAAATATAACAATTACCATTTTCACTCATAGCACAGCTAATTCAAAGCAGCTCAACATTTCAGCCAGTAATTAGTTCTACAAATTGACAGGAGATATAAATTTTTAAGGTTTTACACGATCCCACTCCATTCATATTGTGGTTCAGAAACACCTTTCCACAGATGCTTTTTTTGCCACATCTTCAAACATTTCTGTGTCTTTCATGTACCCCACTAGTCATCTATCCCTTTTCTTTAGTCTGGATTTTGTCATTCTTGAAGTTAGGGAATTTTTGTTTATTATACACATGAAACATTATGCCATCTGAATTAATTTCAGCAAGGAACACTCAAATTACATTATTGTAGAAATGGCCTGGGTTGGAATGGACCTTAAAGACCATCTAGTTCCAATCCACCTGCCATGGGCAGGGATATCTTCCACTATATCAGGTTGCTTTAAGCCCCATTCAGCCTGGTTTGAACACTTCCAAGGATAGGGATTATATTATAATCTAATCTACGTTACACTGTGGATTACAGAAAGAGACTGATAAATGGCATGCTATGTTCAAAGCTGTTCAATATCACAAGCACAACTTGAGGACCTGTCCATAGGTGCACTCAGATTAAGCTACAGTGATGTAATGGCAGTGAGAGCTTCCCTAGAACAGATCAATGCACTCTACTGTACATGCATTGACTCTATAGCTTTCACCTAGGTGCCTTAACCTTCTAAAGCCTCTCAATGAAGGCATGCACTAGAGAACAATGCAAAAAATTCCAGTTTGGGAGAGGGCTCGCTTAAGCCTGTTTATTTTCAAGACGGTTATACATCTCACAGACTTTAAAGGCATGTAAATACATGTCTAGTTGCTGTCTTGACTCAGTACCGCCAAGTACAAAACACACCTGAGAAATTTGCCCAGAAAAGAAAGTCAGATTCCCATCTTTCATCTTATCTGGGGAAATTTCTCGAGTACACAGTGGAATATCTTGCTAAAAAAATGTTATGGCCCAGACCTAAAAAGCTTCTTTTTGAAGATAGCAAATAATTAATTAGCTGCCTACAAACAAGCAAACTGTTTAAAACAGTAGCATGAAGATGACCCAGCGGAAGCTCTTCACACTGAAACAGCATGAGAGAGATTGTTAAGGGCAATTTTACTTTCATAAGCAAAAAATCTGAAGAGCCAAAAAAAATTACCAGAGGAAAGAATAGCATTGTACCTGTTTAAACAAGGAGCCTATGAACAACAACAAAAAAAGATGTATCCCCCAAAATTAGAGAGATAAGAAGAGAGAAATACAAACAGACATGTGCTCCAGTATTAAAAAAAGCTACTGACGTTCATTCTTCCAGGAACTGGCATAATCCTTGTGTTTGTCTGCATGCAAGACACTGCGGTCAGGAAAACATTTTTGAGGAATTGGTCACGTTGCAGTGTTTTCAAGTGGCTGGTTACAGGCAAAGGAATACAAGACTTTACATCCCAAATGTGTTCTCTTTTTCCTCCCCTGTGTAGTGCCTTATTCAATTAATAATTGCAAGCCTCAAAGCAGTGAGGTACCTCACTTCATTCTACCCAACTGTATTTTGCTTTTGGAAAATACAATGCCAAGTGGCTTTTGTTTTCAGCAGCCTTCCTTTGGAGTTTCAAGTCTCAGCATGGGATCCTCCAGTGGTCTAGAGCAACGATAGCTGCAGCTGCTGCTGCCCTTCTCTTTGCCCCTACCCTTACATGTTCCTGCCCCAATGTGGCTCATGCTGCTAGAAAACGAGTCATATGTTTAAAAGCTTTCTACAAGCTCAGCCTCTTCCTCTCTACAAGTGGTGTAGTGGTATTTAGTTAGCCTATATTGGTAGGAAACTGTATGCTTGTGAGGTTCTGGCAGTGTTCCTAGGCTTATGGAGGCATCTGTCTTCCTCCTGCTGCTTTCTTTCTCTGGTGAGTGACCTAGGCAGACAAAGATCTGTCCAAGACCCTGATGTGCACCCAGATCCTGAAACTGCTGTTGTTCTGTCCTGAGCACTGATGAGTTACTTCCTTTCTCTCATGTTACTTTCCCTCTCTATTTCTTGGCAAGCATCTTTCTCACACAAAAATGTTATTCCTCCTCTTCACTGGCAAATTCAATCCAGGCCCTCCTACTATGGGCTGCCATCCCAGCTCTTACTCCCAAGACGGGGAACAGGAGGCAAGTTAACTCCCTACTGTCCAGGGAGAAATGCCTTTTCATCCCTCAGATGACACAAACATGCAGTACAGTAATGACTGCCACTACAGAAATTTCCCTGGTGCTTGCCCAAAAAACTGCCAAAAACTCTTGAAACGAAAGTAGCTGCTGCTGACCAAGCAGCTCTTCGAGTGGGAAGAGCACCTTCCAGCTCAGACCTTAGATCCCATGGAAAGTCCAGTGGTTACAAAATGGCTAAAATTCAGGAAGGTGCTATTTTTTGTTCATTTGTTTACTTAATCACCACAAAGATTAGAAAAGGGCTGCCCTGGAAAGGTATGAGACTCCTGAGATATGAAAACCAGAGAAGTACTAGGATAACCTGGAGGAAATAAGAGCCTGGTTATGATTTCAGTTACTCAGGTCTTAAGCCACTGCAGGTTTTTTTTTCCTAACATGAGAAAGGTTATTCCATTTCCTTGCACATGCAGAAAACTGAATTAGGCACTTCACAGCCCACTAGTTTCAGTCTTAATGCCAGGAGACTCTGCAGCTGCCTGTTACTTCATTTTATTGTAGTGTTGCTTCACGTTTTAATACATCCTGTTTGTGGCAGTTAGATGGTCCAATCACTCCCTTCTGAAGAGAAAAATATCCTGGAAAAGGTTAGAGGGGAGTAAACCTCTGCAAGATCCTATTTGCAGCTTTCACTTCCTTTGAAAAGAAGCATTATTACTGATGAATAAAACCTGGGAGTTGTTTGTATAAAGCTTACAGCATGCTTCTTGTTGGACCTTGTAACAGATGCAGTGTTCCTAAAGTGCTTGGGAAAGATTTTTGGCAGTAGAGATGTATGTTTGTCAAGAGGGTCAAGCTTAGTCTACTTATTCACTGCTAATCCCCAGGGCAATCTCCTATCAAGGAGTGAAAAGTAATGCAAGTTTTCTCGTTCTTTGCAAGGAATGTCCCATAGCCCCAGGCTGATGATAGGGCTATATTTCTCCACTGTTAGATGGGGAAAGAATCAAAACCAGCTTTTTGCTTACATCTGAAAAACAGAAGCTGAGGTACAACTTGAGAACACTACAAATATCAGAGCAAATTAAGCACTGAGAAAGGACAAGAACTAGCTAAAGCAAAATGTTGGGTCAATTAAAAAATAGACAAAAATTGGCTTTGGATGGATTTAGTCTGGAAGCTATGAGTAGGGCTTTTTAAGGCTTTGGAATATTCAGTCAGAGCAATAAATGAAAAGCAAACTAATTTAAATGTAGAGCATCTTACACGTAAAAAGATGATGGGATGGTATTATGTAATAGGTCGGATTGGATGATCTTAGCAGTCTTTTCTGACCTTGTTAATTCTGTGTTTCTGTGTAAAAAGAAACTTCTGAGATAGCCTGAAAAAACAGAAGTCAAGACTTAGTGATCCAATAGATTATTTGTCCATATCACTTAGTAAATTTGCCAGTGTGCTGGTTTGGGCTGGGGTAGAGTTAATTTTCCTCACAGTGACTAGTATGGGGCTATGTTTTAGATTTGTGCTGAACACAGACTTGATAATATAGACATGTTTTTGCTATTGCTGAGCAGTGCTTACACAGAGCCAAGGCCTTTTCTGGTGCTCATACTGCTGTGCTGGCCAAGATGCATGGGAGGCTGGGAGGAGGCACAGCCAGGACAGCTGACACCAAGTGATCGAAGGTATATTCCATACCATTTGGCATTTGGCATTATCAGTATATAAAGTGGGGGAAGTAAGGAGGAAGCTGGAGACGTTGGAAGCAATGGCATTTGTCTTCCCAAGTAACTGTTATACATGATGGGGCCCTGCTGTCATGGAGGTGGCTGAACACCAGCCTGACCATGGGAAGCCGTGAATTAATTCCTTGTTTTGATTGCTTGTGTGTGTGGCTTTTGCTTTTCCTATTTAACTGTCTTTAGCTTAAGCTTTTTCCGGCTTTTACCTTTCCAGTTTTCTCCCCGATCCTGTAGTGGGGGACTGAGCAAATGACTGTGTGGGGCTTGGCTGCTGGCTGGGGTCAAACCATGACAGCCAGTCAACACCAGCTGTTGAGGTTGGACATCAGGCCTGATGTGTCACAAATGAATCAAATTTGAGTTCTTTCTCCTGAGATTGAAATCATCAATGTTATTTTATGAAATCACTTAGTCCAGCAAACTCCATCCAGCTTCTTCATCCTGGAAATTCCTTATACAGAATGAAAGCTCCATATCTTATTATCAAATTCCTTTTCCACATGAACCTTATGAAAATACTAATGTGAGCCCACAAGGCTGCATGAGTCCTTTCTCATATATCATTCCACACAAAAATATGCCTGAGCATGCAGGGGTTTGCAGTGTAAATTCCAATCCAAACGAAAAGTTGTTGTGATTTCATGTACCAAGGCACAGTTCAAAATGGAGCTCACTGGGGGTATTCAAGGTTGCAATTTGGTTGGGTCATAGCTATTGTAACATGTTTCATTTTGCAGGTCCTCTCTCTGGGCTGAGGACAGTCTGAAAAGACAGTGTGATGATTTTTATGAGTGAGTCTATGGAGATTACAAGAATTGTCTCAGTTTACTTTCAGTGCTGCTGACATTGGTTTGCTCCTTTCTTTTCAAGCTTCTGGTATAAGTGATACCTATTACTTTCTACTTGAAAAGGGAAAGTGAAGATCAGCTTCACCCAACTATGGATTGTCTACTTAGGGTGATAATTGGAGATCTCTACTTCAAAGTTCAGGGAGCCTTTGCAGGAGAACAGTGATACCTTCTTGCCTTCCAGCTCACTGCAGGAGCAGCCCAGTGAACTTCTCATAAATTACAACTTGATTTACTGAATAGTAATGCTGTTTCCTTCTAGCAGTATCTTCCACAGTACACTATTCTCACACAGACTAGTGTAGTATCTGGTTTACCAACATTAGCACTGTATGTGGTGAAGGAGCCTGTGTTTACTACCAAATGAAAGGAAAGCATCAACAATTCTCCTTTTAATTAAGCTTAGCCTTGTGAACTATGAAAAGGGTTTTATATTAAGGCCAACGTTTTATTGTCAAGCAACCAGGCTTCTATTGTGCAAAATGCCAAGGAGATATAACAGGGCTCTTATACTCTTAGGAATTTGTACTGCCAAGTGAGCACCAGGTTTATCTAAAACATGCCCAGCACGTGTGTGCTGCCAGCTAGACAAGGTTTGAACTTCACATTGATTTTTCCATTAAATCCACAGGCAGTGAATGCACATTGATAGTGCTTCCTCTGGTAACAGAAGACCCAAACAGGGATCTTCCAAACAAGGTTCAAATGAAAATTTTCAAATGAAAATGCATCTGTCCATCCCGACCTTACAGTAGTTTTAGGTGGTGTGGTGGTTTTACCACAAATTCAGTGATTTTTGGAGCAGAGACTCTGAGAGAA
>VYZS01042854.1:0-11577 GCA_013400695.1 Neodrepanis coruscans | reverse complement strand
GCCGCCAGCCCGCCCGCTGCCGCTGGCCATCATGGCGCCATCACCCGCAGCCCCCGGCGCGCGCGGCGGCCCCGCTCCCGCCGCAGTCCCCACAGGCGCTACAGCGCGGGGCCGCGGACAGTCCCATCAGAGTGTAGCAGGGGAGGAGCGGTTTTATCCTCCCCAACCTACAACAGGTGGTGAGAAGGGTATCTGTAGCCAGCTTGTGGTGTCACTCCTATCTTTTTGCCTGCATCAGTGGAACAGGGTGTTCATTATAAACAATCATGAGGCAGCTGCAAAGGTGAAATTAAAATTCAGCTGTAAGCCAGGTGGTGACTGAGGAGATCTATCTTAC
The DNA here is from genome assembly GCA_013400695.1 of Neodrepanis coruscans. Lineage (NCBI taxonomy): Eukaryota > Metazoa > Chordata > Aves > Passeriformes > Philepittidae > Neodrepanis > Neodrepanis coruscans. The sequence goes on along the minus strand of VYZS01042854.1, from coordinate 11,240 downwards.
GAGATAAAGTCTTTTGTCTTAGTCTGATGGATTAAAGTTGATTTCTTTGTTTAGATTTAACAGTGATGGAGCTTTGCACTCCCAACAGAAAACAGGAAAACAATATGAGAAAGGAATTTCAGAGGGAGAAAAATCTCAAGATCAAGAAATCCTCATCAACCAAAAAAATCTACAGCATAGAATTCCTAACCTTTTTTTTATTTCCTTTTTTTACTGGGGGTGGGGAGGGGGTTGTTAGTTTTGTTGCTTTTGTTTCTGCTATGAATAGTATTTCTGTATGTCGAAATGGGTTTAAGTCTGAGTTTGGGAGTGTGACCTCCCCTCTTCTGATCACCAGTCTAAACAGTCCTGAAACATAGAGGATGTTTAGTGTAAACTCCAAATCCCCTTTTGGGTCTATGTCCTTTACGAGGAGAAATTAACCCTTACAGAAACCTGCAGTTTTGCAAAGTTTTGACCACAGAGTTTATAATTATTGTAGTTAATTATAACTGCATTTTTCTTCTTAGGACAAGTCTTGGTTTAATATTTATTCCAGCTTCCTTGTACATCTGTGGTAGTAATGCCTATTTGTGGACCTCAGAATTGGCCTCCAACACAGATAATCTGAATTTGCTCAAACTTAAAAAATGAATTAGAAGTCTGTACATTTTGTTTTGTAGTTTTTAAATATATATTAATAAAATATTTTACAAGGGGAAAAAGAATGCACTACTTGATCAACAGCTTTAATTTTATAACAAGGAGTAATATAATAGTAATCTTTTCAAATAAGGAATAACGTGTCAAGACCTTAACTGCACCAAGAGATGCAGGTCTTTTATTACCTTGTCATAACTAACAGATAAGAAACTACCTTGAGGAACAGAAAATGGAAATATGCACAATGAAATCTATTTTACCAGTCCCAATATTTACCCTCCCCCTCAAAAATTTTTTGTGGTTTCTTTAAAGGTGATGGAACAGTGACAAGTGTATGAGGTCTAAAGATCCTGCAGTACTCCTAAGAGCTGTTTTTAGGACAATTAAATGCCAAGAAAAGTTATATACTAGGTTTGCACTCTAAGGGTATGCAAGCATACCTTCACTGCACATAGATCATGAAATCATATCTCTCACCTTCATAGAAAAGTTTTAAGAACAGAAGGGAATAAGAAAATAATAGAGAAATAAATTGTGAAGGAATAGTTTAAAGAGAACTGGCACTAGTTATCTGCAATAATGGCATCAGCAAAGCAAAAATCTATCTGCAGGACAACCTTAGAGAGTAGCTACTGCAGTCATAATCTTTCTAATGCTATCAGGAGGGTGATAAAATGGATTAGAAAATAATTAAGTCTGACACTATGGAAGAGACAAAATATCATGTGGTCAAAACCCATAAAGAGTCAAAAGTCCAGTTTTGGTGTTAGAACATATTAAAAAAAATCTGATGGTTGAACTCTTCAAGTCTTGGTTGAAATGTGAGCTTGAGATAGTCCTGCTGAAGCCAGATAATTTTTTTCAGTAAGACAGATGGCTGGAATGAAGATGTGGTCCCTGACCTCCTGGTCCAAGTGTTCATGCAAGTCATTAGCAAGGGAGAAGCTTAGCCTGTGAACAATTTGGACTTTATGTGAGCTACTATCATTATTGAACTTCTGGGCATGTGTCTTGACTGTAATTCCTCTTTCAAAAAAAGCTTGGATGAACTGTACCTTGGTGGGAATATCCCCTTTGGCTCCTACACAGAAAATGGGAGCACTTGGGCATCTGGGTGAGCTAGGTCATAGCAATTGTTTGTGACTGAAGAACAGACAGCAGCATGGAAAGTAAGAAAATCAGAACACTGGAAATAAGGGAGGATTTGGGAACCTGGGTCCCAAATGATTTGAACATAGGATGGGAAAAAAAAAATTGAACTACTATTTGGCTTTATCCTGCAGGAAGGGAAGGTTAACAATACTCCATAAGTCCAAAGACTTCTATCCAGATGCAGAGCTGTCTGGGTATGTTATAGCATAGAAACATCAAGTTCATAATGTCTTACTTATTCCAGCACAGGAGTGGGGACACCACCTCTTTGAGGGGGACACCTATTCATGGACTTGTCACCAAAAAAAGAAGCTCAAACTGAAGAATGGTTGGTTTGTTTTTCTAGTTAAAGGGAAGAAATATGATAGACAAGTAATCAGGTAAAGGCTCAATATACATATGCTGTGTTAGTGGCATCTCAGAAGTTAAATGTGGAAGCAAAAAGGATGCAGAGATTTTGGAGGATAAGAACACATAAATCCTACCTTAAAGCAAGGCATGCTCTCCCAGCTCGTATCTTTATGAAAGATCTGTCTCCAGATCAAAGAAACAAAGTCATTCTACAGCTTCTTTTTTCAAGATAAGCCAAATTTTCACTGCCTGTCCTCTAACTTGCACTGGCATGCTGTATACTGCATGCTTTTCTGTTTGCTTACCAAAAGGTTTCATGAGATAATTAATTCATATGAGCTAGAGCTTTCCAAGACAAATAATATTTCCTTTATTCTCAAGTTCTTAATATCCCATTGTTTCATTAATGTTCCATTTCGAGAACTGTACAGATTAACTTTTCATGGGTAGCTGAAGGACACCACAGCAAGAGCAGCTTCCTATTTCATCTATTTCTTGCTAAGGCAAATTACAAACTTAAGTCTTCCCTATATATTTAATCTAATAAAAATCCTAAAGTGCATTTGAGGGAAAGGATGTAACATATTATTTAAAGCTAATCCATTAACCTATGGGTTAATAGCATTCATACTCTTAAAAAATCACAGTTGTTAGGAAATTCTGAGAACTAAATAACATCTTTGGAATATTAATTCTTTACGCACACGTCTTCAAAAACAGTAGACTGCCTTCCAAAGTCAAAGGCAGAAAGCCGTCTGGAAACATTGTATCTCCACCGATTCCTGTATAGAACACTTTCCAGCGCTAGGGGCAGACCTAAACTCTTTGTTTTAGCTCCTGTTAGCAGGAGAGTTCACCTTGTCCCATTCTGTCTAACGTGAGTATTGAAAGATCCTTCTCCTCCATATAACTCTTCACCGTGAAATCGGGTATCCACACCCTTCCTTTTGCCAGTTTTCCTTCTATTTCAGTAAGGTGTCCTAACTCACAAAAGCCTGGATTTGCCAGCGAAGTGGTCAGGACCACTGTACTAACATAATTTAGGCACTGAACCATATTAGGCAGTGACAAATGGTACTGGTACTGTTAAAACCACGTGTGTCCTCCGGCTTCCTGACGTACAGTGCATGTACATTGTGTGGTGCTGCACATGCCATGCCATCCTGTGGGTATGCCTGGAACCACAGTTCTCCTGTTTGGACTACAACACGTCTCAGCCTGGTGGGACTGTGTGAAAGCATGGCCAGACTTCTAAGGTGGTTATTCTCTTCGAGTGTGTCTAAGTAGAGAAAGCAGGGATAAAGGCAGACTATTCTGTTCCCACTCTTTAGCAAGCAGTATATAATAAAGAAATCCAGAGACATAATTCTTGATCAGGAGTCAAAGAGAAATTAAACATAATGTATTTAAACAGATATTTATAAATGTAACAGCTTTCTTTTTAATAATGGAACTCAGGACAACATTATCACCCATACCAGTATGAAGCCTTTTGTGTAGGGCTCGGTTTCCCAGTGTTAGAGCTCCTTGTTCTCAGGACGAGTGGTTCCTTAGTCTCAGAAATAAAATCAACACTGTGGTTTTCAAAATGCTGCTTGGAAAGAGTTGTGAACAGGAAGAGTGCAGAGAGAGTGATGTACATGCATGCAAATGTACAATCACAACATACCCAGCTCAGTAGGCTTATGGATGCTCAATTAATAGCAAAATTGTATTTAAATAAAAATGTTGCAGCCATTCTCGTGGAGAAGAGATAGATTTTTCTTCTTTGTTAGAACTACAGACAGTGTCCCTTTAAATCAATGTTATTTTTATTAACTTTTTAATAGTTTTCCTGCCCTTTACTTCCAACAAGTCTGACTGCAGTCTCATTGCCAGTGGAATATCTGAGGGTGAGCAATGTAGCTTTCTCATTTTACTTTGATATTTTCACTCGGGTTTACTGGAATAAATGACACTTGGAAATATACTGGGGCTCTCAAGGGCTAAATCCATCTTCATTCAGAAAGAAGACTTCCTGTATGCTGTGCTTGATATATTCCACTAAATCAGTACTTTGATCCCACCCACATTCCAATACCACTGTGCATACTTTGTCTGTCTTTCTTTATGAATCACCCAATAAAACACACCCAGTTCAAGATATTATTGGCAATGTTATAGTGTATGTACATTAAATCTCATTTTAAACAGAAATCTTGGAACCTGAAATGTTGCCAGTGCTTGAATCCAAGAAGAATTCAAGATGTATAATGTAAAGCCTCCTAATATACCTAACACCCTTTAACTCTTCCCACAGTTAAAAAATTTTACAGCTTGTATTTTTACCACAACCAGGCACTCAGGGGTTCAAGCCCTATATGATGGTAAAAAAAAAAAAAAAGAAATAACCTTTTATATATCAAGTGAGCAGACTTGATTTGGAAATTATTGAGAGAATCAGCCTCTCCAGGATCTGGTTTAGGACTGTAAATGCCCTGTCACATCTCAGGTAATTTAATTAAACAAAGGAGCTATTTTTTGACCAGACAGCTCTTTAAACTTTTGGTACTTGCTATTATAAACCATCTGACCCTGTATATTGCCAGATTTCTTAACTGATACTGTATCACCATCTTCCTAAGAGATTATATGTGGGGTTTTATGTTTATTTGTATCCCCTCTAGTTTTGTGTACATTAATTTCAGATAAAACACTTAATTCTTTGGATCTGCTCCCAGTTCAATACCTGGAAATTCTGTGTGGAAACTGGAACATGTCAAGAACCATCATTTAGTTGTTCTGCTTATTTTGGGTATTTTTTGGTGGTCATTTCCTCTGTTATATAATCCTTGCTCATAGTCTGTATATCCTTTTCTAACACTATAAGAAAGATAAACATTGAGTCTTTCAGAATATTATCAGCCTCCACTTTGAGAGGAACAATTTCAAGTATTTCTTCAGTGAATGGACCTCTGCTATATTTTGCATGTATTTTATTAGTGTTCAAGTATCATGCCACTGTGTGTCCATACCTGTATCTGGGCTCAATGCTACATGAAGCGTAATTTCACAGTTGCTGATTGAGTCGGAGCACAAGCAGAATGAGTTCACATCTGACCTCAAAAGACTGTACAAACACACACATCCGAAGGCTGCCTCCTCCAAAGGTCTAAAATACACGTGTAACTGACCTTGAAATTCAGTGTGCTTCCTGCCAGAGCCAGGGTTATCTAAACAAAGAGTTCTTAGGAAGTAACCTCTTGACTTCTCTACCCCTCACATTTTTAAGGATTGACAGGCCCTAGCAATTGCACAGCCCAGGATAACAAGCCGTGTCCCAAAGCAATCACTCCCCTGACAGGCATCCCACTGGCACCTACCACCCTTCAGATCAGCAAAAAAGAGCTTGGTTGCCTGCATAGGCATGTACCCAACTCTCCCTGACTAAATGGATTACACCATTGTTGATTGACTTGGATGCCAAGACAACTTCCAGCCTGTTCATATCCACATGGGTTGTGAAAGATTGCTACTCCTGAATCTGACCTAAGTCCAGTTAAAACCTGAGAAAGGTCTGCAGACACAGTGCCAGACTCCAGTGCTGCCAGGATTTTGGTTTTGTTTCTATTTTACTTTAGAAAAATGCAATGTGAGTATAAGAAAACAGCCAGAAGGTTCCAAAACTGTCAAAGAAAACAGAATGAAATATGCTGTACACAGCAGCTTGCTTAGAGGAGTTTGGGATGAAAAAGAGTGGGGAGAGTTGATGCAGAAGTAAAAAGACAAATGATCATAGGAAGGGACCCATTGGAGGGATGTGAAACTGATGTTGGAGGACAAGTACCAAAAGGAAAGGCAGGTTTGGGGGTAGTGATAATTCAGTCCCATTTGTCCCTTTGAGATATGTTCTGGGATCCCAGTAACTCATCTCTGATTCAGAAGAATGTGAGCTATCAGCTTATATGTGCCAGTATCTAAGTAGATCTAAAGAAATGCAAATTTAAACTTGGTAGACCAGGAAGCAAAGAAGTGAATAGATGCAAATATATTAATCTGAAAATCAGGTTAGGTATTTCCAGGTAGGGACTAGTTGGGTGGGGAAGGGAGACTGTGTGGGCTGAGAAGAGGCTGGAAAGCCTGGCTGGCTCAAGGGCAGATCTAATAAGGAGGCAGGGTCTGGCCTAGCATACAACTCAGAGCTAGCACATTGGGAACCATGCATTATGCCTGGAAGATTTTTTTTATTCTTATTTATTTTTTTTTATTCTTAATTTATTTTTATTGTTTTATTTTATGCACTAACTTTCATCTCAGGCCTCAAGCAGCATCAGGCATGTCACTTTGTTTCTTTTGTTCTCTGTTTGTCTACCTGCAAGAGGAGAATAATGACATTTATTTCCTTTCAAAATGGAACATCTAGGATGAAGGACTGGGAGATAAATGTAGCTACCACAGTAGCATTCCAGCTACACATCTATGTGGTTGCTGCAATTTCCTGAACGAGCCAAAATGCAGATTTTCTTTTGTCTTATCAAAACAAAAAAAAACCCAAACCAAAACAAATGGGACAGTTTTTTTATAAACTTTCAAATATGATTCTGCTAATGGAATGAACNCATCTCAGGCCTCAAGCAGCATCAGGCATGTCACTTTGTTTCTTTTGTTCTCTGTTTGTCTACCTGCAAGAGGAGAATAATGACATTTATTTCCTTTCAAAATGGAACATCTAGGATGAAGGACTGGGAGATAAATGTAGCTACCACAGTAGCATTCCAGCTACACATCTATGTGGTTGCTGCAATTTCCTGAAATAGCCAAAATGCAGATTTTCTTTTGTCTTATCAAAACAAAAAAAAAAACCAAACCAAAACAACAAAACAAACACCAACAAAGAAACAATTCCCCCCAACCAACAAAAAACCTCCAGGCAATTCAGTGAAGAAAAGATTCAGCTTTTAGTTGCCCAGTCTTGTTCCCTTCAAGTACTTCAGTGAGACACAGATCCCTGAGAACCAGGAAATTAGAGCTAAGGTGCAACAATACAACCTGAATTTTGCCTTGTTTGATCAGTGAGTCAGCCTTCCTGTAACATGCATATGCATAATTCCTGAAGCAGAACATCTGAGAGCTGCAACACAGTGGTCTTAAAGGAAAACCTGTGTCCAGGTGGGTGCTACCAAACGAGGAGTCCTATATATATGCTGCACTCAAACACTGCGACTCAGCTCCTTGAAGCAGCCTCTGGTGCAGAATTCTTTGCACTCTTTCACAGTGAGCTTGAGCACTCATAGGATCCGATACAGAGAGTTTCACTTGACTGCTATTAAGATTTCAGGTCTATAGCCAAAGGAGTTGTGGATATCAACACTGGTCATGGTATTAATCGAAACATGAGGCATCAGGACTTGTCTCCTGATTTACATGATCCTCTTCCTTTTTCCCACACATTACCATCTTCATGCCATTGGTGCAAGGTATTTCCTTGCAAATTAATGCCTAGAGCCATCGTGAACTCCAGATGCAGCCTTAATGCTGCACCAGGATGTACCTCAGGTGGGTTATTTCCTAGTTTTAAGAGGTTTGAGTGTTACTTGAACTTGCCGCTGAGTTTGTTGCTAACCAGGAATGACACAAGGAACCCACTAAGCAAACATAATTTTCTATTAACTAAGCTCTTTGTCAGCAAATTTAAGTGTTATTCATGGTTGGCATACTGTGTGTTTATAATCCTTCTGCAAGGCCTTCACTATGAGCAATGGTAAGGTTTGCCAGTAGTCACCAGCTCAACCTCTTACCCAGGAAACAGGAAAAATTAAATAAAACTGAGTGTTGCATAGTCAAAAACTTTTGCAGCCACAATGGGTGTATGAAAAAAACCTCCTCCACCTTTTTTATTAGAGAGGGAAAAAAAGGCCAGGAGTAGGGAAGTAGAGAAGGAAAGGGAAAGGAGAAGAAAGGAAACATATTATGATGAACACCTCAATTTAGCAGAAATGCTTTACTATATTTTCAAATACAAATCAACTGCAAATCCCAGGCTTCAGCCACTGGGTTTTCATATGTATCCACACATATTAAAGGTACACATGTGCTTATATGTGTATATGTATCTTAATTTGTGTATTTAGTTATGGGCCAATTTTGATTAAGCAAAGAATAGAAAGATGGTCTGAAAAATAAAGAGTGAATAGTTCAACCATAAAGGACAACATATGCATGCAGCCAGAATCCTGGGGGTGGACAAGAAAAACATGAGTCAGTATTACTCAAGAGGATAAGCAGTTGCCTTGGTGCACCAGCAGTCTAATCCTGATACATCTTTTGGTAGGCTTTACAGGAAAAGGGAGTTTTGCAGAGGAATCCGAAGGAGGATAGCGAGATGGCTTTGCAGATATTTATGGGAAGCTCTTCCCACACACAAGGATAGCCTGTGGGAACTGCAAAGCTACTTAATATGTAGACATTGAAAGCTGACATTGTTATCTGATCAGACTTGCTTCTTCATAGCATATGAGCAAAAATAGATAATAAATATGCTAGATAACAAATGCAATAATATGGATGAGTTCTGGGTGCATTAGTGTTTTTGCGCTTGAGGTCCTTATACCTGGAGCAGTTTCGATTGAAGAAATGTCACCAAACTACAGAATAACATGTTGCAAATATGTCTAGGTGAATGTTGGGCATCTTGTGTCTCACATGCAAGTTTGAAAGGGTTTTTGTAGTACTTTATGTAAATACTACAATGCCTTAGTGATTGCTACGGACTTTTTTGAGATACGTGGCATAGATAGCAATGCAGGTGTCTTTTATCACATGCAAAGGATCTTGCCATTTGTATCTTCTCATCCCTAGCCTTTACCTCCACCCTTTGTAGTGTGTTTTTTCCTTGAGATAGAGTGTGAGAAGGTGAGTGTATCTATTCTTCAGTGCCTTTAAGGGTACTTAAACTGACTATGAGAGCTCCAGGACAAAATCTGTTAGAAGGTTTTGGCAGGTGTTACATTACTTACTTCTTAACACCTCTCATCTAATAAAACAAATCTGTTACGAAATTTTTCTTCCATAATTAGGTGTGCTGTTTTAGAATGGCAATTCATCTGGAAGAGTCAGCATCTGTCCTACACTTGACAAGGTCTCTGCCTGCCATTTTTTGTGACCAGTGGCAGGGAATCTTACCATCAACTTCAACTTTGGATCAGGCTCTCAAGAGTACTTCAGGATTGACTGAGGTGGAGAAGTTTAGAAATACTTGGTCACATAGTTATTAAGTGGGATTTTGCATTGTGTTATCATGAAGCCAGCTTTTTTTTTTTTTAAATTAAATTATTTTACCCCCACCAAGTGTGTGTCACTGTACGAGCCAAAGGTTTTGTCACAGAGTGTCTAGTCACAGAGGCAGGGACCTTTCCTGATGGCTTTTGGAGACAGTGCTGGAACCAACTGAGCCTGAGGAACAAAGCCTGATGTTCTAGGGGACAGAATAAAAAAAATGAAATTCCTGAACAATTATAATTTGTAACACACTGATTCTTGTTATCGGTGCTATTTAAGTACCACATGGTCTTGCCAACAGAGAAAGAACCAATCACCATTTAAGATCACATGCACATAGGAAAATCCAAAATGCATTTATATGAACTTATGTTAAGTATGACTGTTTGCAATTATCACTGCTTTATTACATAAATTATACTCCCTCTGTTTAAATGTACATAAAAATAAAAAAAAAAATCCTAAATACTCTAGAGACCATTACATATGGGGCAATGATTATTTGATAGTAATTAATACTATTAATACACAGTTAAAAGCAGTAATTCTGGTAATTACAAACCCAGTTTTTATAGATGTATCTCATTAAGTTCTATTTCTCTTTATGATGATCATCATCATAATAATAATAATGCTTAAGGTAGCTTTGATGCTCTCAGACCACAGTAATCTACAGTTAGTGAGCATTAGTGCCTTTTCCTAAAGAGTTGGGAAATAGAACCAAACCCCTTGATTCTTCCAGTAAAACAAAGCACATCACATTTTAGTGGTGACGGATTTTTAGACTCTCTTCAGACTACTGAATTCAGAGGAAGCAAAAATGGGCCTTGATTGTAGTGAAAAATGCAGAAAGAAATGAAAGAAAACTTCCTGAAAATAACTTCTGGTAATAAAGAAAATAAAATGGAATCTTCAAGTACACTTAATTTTCCTGTTTCTAGGTCTATTGCTATTACATCCAGCACTGCCAGAGATTTGTGATGTCAAATATTTTCCCTGAATCTCTTCTTAAATTAGAGTGGCAGAGAATAGCACGGTTCATATAACTTGGTCATGGTGAATTTACTTGATTTACTAAGATTTTGAGGTTATATATCTGAAGAGAAGCAAATGTTGGATAATCAGTATCCAGTAGGCCCCAGTGACTCATCTAAAGACTAAACAGGTGTGAAATAGGCCAGAGCCTGTTCTACAGGATTGTAAGAAAAGAGATGTATGCATTTTAAAAGAAGATTACACATTTTCATCCATCATGGCAAAGTGAATGAATGACTATAGAGATGTAATCCTTGTCCAATTTACCAAATAAATACAACAAAATCATGTTAAAAAGCAACTTACAAGACATACTGTCAAACAAGATGTAAACAAGACTGTGGAAGACACAGGGAAGACTCCCTGGTAGCATCAGTAGTGGTGTCTGGTTACCAACTAAATAGAGCATTTGTTTTATCCAACACTTTTAATCTTCCAATCTACAGAAAAAAGAATATATCAAAATGGTTAAAATGAAAACTGCCAGCAGTGACCAAAAGGTACAGCCAAAGAAAGTAGAAAACAATGGGTACCTTTGTGTATACATATGACTAAAATGCCTATTTTTTAAAGCAGAAGTCAGAAGGCACAGTGGTGCAGCTGGAGCACATCCCATGTATTTAAGCCACGGGATCTCAGCAGCAGAAACCTGGCAGTTCACATGAAGAGGATGCTCGTGGGCCACATGGTGGTGGTGTGGCCACCTGTCACAGAATCACAAAATTGTTAGGGTTGGGACAGACCTCCTGGACATGATCTGGTCCAACCCCCTGACCAGGGAAGGTCACCTAGAGCAGGTTACA
>VYZS01042852.1:0-30226 GCA_013400695.1 Neodrepanis coruscans | reverse complement strand
TATGCTAAAACAAAGCAGAAAAAAAGGAAAACCACCCACCATTCTTCTTTGAATTTCTGATCTCACTTTTTACTTCATCTTAACTTCATTTCTCAATAAATGTAATACACAGGAAGTTCTTATCTAATGTGGACATGCTTTGCATTACCTATGTGTTAGCTTTATGCAAGTTAGTCTACTCCTTTTCTAATTTCAGTAATTGAGATCTGACTGTGTAACTGTGAAAGAGCCCAGCAATGCAGTTTAATTCAACATTTGCTAAAAAACAATTGCTTGTTGAAACCTCCCTAATTCACCTCAAAAATCATCAGAGTTTTATATTATTTGTATTATTTTTTTAAACTCATGAGCAATAACAACTTGCTACAGTACTGGTGTCCTGTTAATATAAATAAAATGTTGACATGCTTGAAAGGCAAAGCAAAAGCAATACAAATGAAAAAACACAATTCACTTAAAAGGAGACAAATAAAGTGGATTCCTCTGCCCTCAAGGCCTAGAGACTGATGGAAAGCCATTTTATGATAAGATTTTGTAGCTGTACCAAAACCCTTGTGTTAATTGGCTAACTGTACATTTCATTCATTTAGAGGGTCATTAACACTAAATGTGCTATTCAAAAATAATATGGTCTTGAGCAATGCAATGACAACAGGCATTTCGATATGAAAGATTTGTAAGAGGGAAAGTTGTTTCACGAGACTGCAGAACTGCAGAATTGTTTGGAGTTTCCTGCTGCCCCCTTCCCATTCTCATTTTTCTGTGCATAATCTAAAACCAATCTACTTCATCACTAAAGCTGAAAGACAGATACTCAGCTATCCAAGTGTCTTGAGATGACAACTCCATGAACAACAAAAGCAGCTAGAAAGAACTGGTGGTCCCTCTCTGTCCTCAGGAACGGAATCCAGACACTGATAAACCCCAGGAAGGTGCTGCTGGAGCTTATCTACCGGAAAGACGGGATGGCTGGCATAGTTCTTAAGGAGCAGGAGAAATATAACACTCAGGATAGGAAATATTTACTCTTGCAGAATTGATGGAGAGGCTGCCAAAGGTCTGATGGGGCTACAGAGGGCAGGAAAACAACAGGGGCAGACAACCTTTTCTCCAAGGAAACTGTTCTTAATTTTTTTTCTGTCATCAGAAATTTAAACCCATTAACTTTACATTATCCATGAACATTAAAATCAATGCAGATAAAAAAGCACGTGATATTCTTTCCTATTCTAAAAAGAGTAACCTATCAGCCCTGTGTTCTAGCTTTGGCAACAGCTTAGCTGCTGTACTAAAATGAAAGCAAAAGGCTTTTCATACTATGACACAACAGTCTACTGAATTGGAACGAACCTTCTTGCTCCTTTGAATTTATACCTTAATACATTACTTTTGATATGCTGACTAGGATCAAAATGACACTGATGACAAAAACTGCAAGCACATATAGTTCTTGTAGGAATCTCTCTAAACCACTTGACATCCTGTGTCAGTGAGTTCCACTGAGTAATAACTTCCCATAAAATGTTACTTCATATATTGGCTTTTAATTTCACTGAATATCCCTTTGTCCTTTTAATGCTGGAGAAAATAACAGGAAANAATTTACACAAGTTACTGCTTGCAAAACTTCCAGGGAAATACTTTTAAATTGGTTTTTTTTTTCTTTTCCCACTGCATAGTAAACACAGCCTTGTTAGTATTTCAGAAGCATTGTACTGTAGAAATGTTAGGGCCTGCTTCTGCTCCAAATGATGTTAATGGGAAAACACCAACTGACTTTATTAGGAGTTAGGTCAGGCCCCAGATTTGCAGCTTTTGAAATTTCATAGTTGAAAATTCTCTGGCGAATCCTCAGAACTGACTACTTCTACAACTATAACATTATTTACAATTTTATTTATATGTACTTCCTTATTACAATATGTAATATCAATGTTCCTTGTAAAGGTTACTATTTTATAGAAACTAGACTGAAGTTATTGCCAATCAACCTTTTAATAAACTTAAGTGGGATGACTTTCAGAATTTTTCTCAATATACAATTCAGCTTTTATTCCTCCTTGCTGTCTCTGACAACTGCTTAACTATCTTAATTTCAAAGCCTTTTTCAGTGTAATAAAAATGTCCTTTTGATAGAAGTTTATTGGTCCCATTTCAAATTACGTTCTAAAACATTCGTATACTGATAAGGACTCATTATTTTAGCAATTCTTCTGTTTCAACACAGTATATAAAGCCATGCCTCTCAACCAATCAACCTCAGTATAAAAGTGTAAGTGAGGTCAAACAGATTGCTCACCAAATCTTTGATCAAGTTGTTTGATCACATATAGAAGCAACTGTCTGAATTGTTGCATATGTTGTATAATGTTATCATACAAATTTAAGTATTTTCATTATTGACTGCTGCTTGTGTATGTATGCATTAACTTGCTGGTCATAAAACTGCAACAAAGAACAAGATATATCAATACTGAATTAAGACCTCTAGTCTTGTCTCTCCCAAAATTAAGAAAAATCTGTGTTCTCTATGATTGACCAACTCATGATGTTGTGCTTCAAATATACACATTTTCCAAAATTAAACTGTGAAATGAATGTCAAATACTGTGTTGTAACTTTAAATATAACTGACATACTAGAACAGAGAGATGGGTAATTATGATAGACTACACAATAGCGCTACTGTAGATAATATAATTTATCAATCCTGTGGTCCCCATCATTCATGCATTTACAGTTTGGGAATACAGTGACTGCAAAGGATAATAATTCATAATGGCTACATTCTCAGTACTTCATGCTAGCTCACTAGACAAAATAAAAAAAGGTTAATTGTATAACTGGAAAAATGTAAAATTTTATTCCAAGAAAATTAACAAGCTACACAGGTAAATTTTGGCAAATGCAACTTTATATTGAAATCCACACATCTGTATCTTAAAGAAGGAAAGACTCACAGACTCTAATGTATTTCTAAAACACTAAGAAATCATATTATATGCTTTCACAAGTTAAAACTTAAATAATTTAAAACAACCAATACACCAAAATGTGCAGAAAATATAAACAAGACTGTGCCTTCAGTAGAATAAATGCTTCACAAATTGTGCAAGATATCATACTAAGGCTGCGGTCTCCCCATGACAGCTGTCTTAAAATATAAACATACATCAACTGCCTGTGTTTCTCAGAACAAACTAGAAAGGGCAGCACACCTACAAAAAAAATCATATAATCCCAGTGATGTGCATACTGATTTTGGGAACCATTGGAGTAAAAAGGAAAAAAGAGGACTAAGTGATCCTTCATGCACTCCCAAATGACTGACCAGAGTTATTGATTCAATTTTCCTTGCTTATTTGCTCCAATGCTAAACAAAATGGAAGATACTAGATAACCCTTTAAGGCAACATGTGTTTATTCTGTATAATTATAACTGTTAAATTATGACTGGATATTATCATTAACGTTGCCTAACAGACTGATATCTAGCTTTTTAAAAAATATAAATAAGAGTCTATTAAACTTTATACCAAATCAGCAAAAAACACAGAATACAGTTAAATGTTAGTAATTTCACTGTTAAGGAAAATGGTATTTAGAAAGAGTAATATATTTGGAAAAAAAAAATTGAATTTGAAATCTGAACAAAAATACTGCTTTGGAATGCTCCCCAAAACTTACTCACAAGGCAAACAGATTTGTAAATGTGATAATCCAATAATGCATGGCACATCTTTAATCAGTTACAGTACTTGAGTCCCCAGTTTTCAGTCTCTGCAAAATAATAATTGTATGAAATGTTTTAAAGGTCTTCAGATGTCTAAAATTAGTTTTATCAACACATTAACCTCATATCAACTTAATTTATTAAGATGTCCAATGCTAATCTTTTTGATGTTCTTATTTTATGTAGTGATATACACAGCATTTAGCACTGATACTTAGCACCTGCTACTTTCATAATCTAGATTTCAACCACATAAAGGAATTCAGGGCACTAGTTCAGTTCTTTGTTCTTAATTACAAACCTTCAGCAGTGGTCAGCAGGAACATGTTTAGGTTTAAAACAGGATTAAAGATGAGCTATTGCAAAGACTGCAGAATGTTGCCCAAATCCTTACAGCTGCTGACATCCCGTTCTTGATATTCTCCTTGAGACATGGCTACAGGCCACAATTGCTTAGCAGAGAATGGTAATGTTTCACAAGGCTAAAGATTTACAGATGCTCCCTCATATAACACAGTAAGGTTCCCTTGGTAACCTGGATTTTCTGCAGTAAAGAAGGGTTGTGCTGAAACAGCGCCTCAGCTCCCTGTTGGAGAAAATGCAGACAAAAGGATTGATTCCAGCTTGGGCAAAACTCATCCAGACAGCGGCCGTTAGAAATCCCCCAGGTACTACAGGCCCTCTTGCAAAAACTCTCCAGTAACAGGCTACCAAATAGGGACCCCATAAGGTCAGAAAGAGGAATGTCATGATGTAGAACATTCTGCTGATTCTCTTCTCCATTTTGAACTCATCTAAAACCAGTAGCCTCCTCCTGCCTGTGGTGTTCGCATTTTGCCTGATTCCCAACAAGGTTGGAGGTGTGGGACCCCTTCCGAATCCAGCCAGCCAATTAGCAGCTGCTTGACCACTTGCTCCAGGACCATGAAAAGTCCAGTTTTGGCTCACTGCTGCAACAAACTGGACTGGCTTCATTTTCCTGCGATCATGAACAAAAAATATCAGCTTGAGGTAGACAAGCTGTGTGGCTAGGAGGATAAGGGCAAGAAGAAGCATAAATCCCAAGGAATCATTAGCCCTGAAGGAACGATGCTGGAAAGTGCATTGGTCTTCCTCCCTAATAAACGAGTAGGTGCCCACATCTAAAACTGGGGGGAAAGCCATGGCTACAGAGAGAGTCCACACCATACAGATGACAGCCAAACAAGTCCAGAAGGTCAGTCTTTTCGTATAAAAACGGTGGTGGGCAATAGCTAAGTATCTTGTGACGCTTATGCAGAATAACATGAAAGCAGTGTGAAAGCAGGACAAAACCCCCAAAAAGGCAATCACCTTGCAAGTAAGAGTCCCATACGTCCAAGTAGAGCCATTTTTTACAGAGGTGAAAACAAATGGGAAACAAATTGCAGATCTGAGGATATCTGAGCAGCAAAGATCCAATAGGAAGTAGTAAGGAGCTCTATGCAAGGTCTTATCTTTGACTAGCAAAATGGAGATCAGAAGGTTACCCACAACACTGACTCCTATTATGAAACCCAGTGAAGTCAGTTTCAGAAAAGCTGTTAAAGGAGAGAGATTTTGTAAAATGTTGTCAGCTGCATGGCTGTAGTTCGCCATAGATGGATGGATGATATGTATATTGCCTCAGTCAAGTCTCATGATCTATATTTAAGAACAAGAAAAAAATAGATCCATACATCTTACTGAAAATGTAATCCACAAACAGAACTGATCTTGTGTCTAGTCATACAGTACATCCTCTTCTTTCTGATTTGTCATGCCATCAAAATATCTGAAAAAAAATCGAGCTATCAGTTCTTAAGTTAACACAAAATGATGTCAGAAAGTGTTAACAAAGATGTTAATTTATGGAGAACCAAATGAAGTAAATGAAGTAAATTTGAGTACTATGGTTTGTTTTTAAAAATCAAGAGGCTTTTTTTGTGCTTACTCTTTAGTATGATCGATTATTGACAGATCTGGCTTATTACAGCTTCAGGACTGACCAATGCCCCTTATATTTGGTAGCACATATAATTTCACAGTTAAAGCCTCAGAGATTTGATAAATCAAAAGATTCCCAGTTTTCAGGCCCAAGAGTTAATCACTGACATCTTTTTTAGAAATCCCCAAAGACCACTGATATTTTGACATTACCTACATTTATTTTATGGCTACTGTATTTCTCAATGTTTTAAGAATCAGCTGCTGTGTTGATACTGATCACACCCAAAGAAACCCTGCAGAATTTATGTTTTTTAACCCAAGTCACCAAACCGCATTAATCAGTGTTAGTTTATGGATATTGTAGGAGAAACATGATCCCCGTCCCTTCCTTCTATAAATCATAATTTTATCATTTAGGTTTTTAGAAAAACAGGTATCCAGATTGTCGATAGCAGTATGCTTTAGGGTGTCGTTCCCTCCCCCCCCCCCCCCCCTCGCTTTAATGCAAATCGTTAAAGCCTCGACATAATTTATAATAAGCAACGGTCAGTGTAAATACTGAGCAAAAATAGGCAACACAGCCAAGATTTAATGCCCATCCTTTCGGGAGGGGTAGTTTCGGTTACACTTAAATAAACATATAATTTTAATTTTAATTTTTTTAATCTAACTAGGGCTCCGCCATTCCCACTAATCCTCCCAGTGAATTCTACCGGAACACATTTCATGCAATAAAATAAAATAAAGGACTGTCTGTTGCTGAGGGTTTTTTGTTTTTCTTTTTCTTTTTTTTCTCCCTCCAGAGCCAGGGATAGGAGTAGGCACGATCAGGCTCCTTCGTTATTCACACGAAGTGTTTCCTATGCCACTTCGGGTGTACAAAGGATATTCCCACTGAATCCCAGCAAAATCCTTCCATTCTTACCGTCCACAAAAGAGCCTGATTGCTGCTGTGTAAACAGAGGCTGATCAGATCATGGCATCGTTTTAAAACCATGAAATCAGGCTCCCCCTCCCCCTCCCGCCAGCCCTGTCGCTCCCCCTCCTCGGTGGAGCTGTCCCCGCGGCGGCCGGCCCTGCCTCCGCACACACTCCCCGCACGCCGCACACCCCGGCACTCGCTGGCACACTCACACTGCCGCTGACACACACACACACACACACACACACACACACACACACTCACGGGCACAGCCGCTCCCCCCACGCCCGGCCATGCAGGGCTGGACTGCGTCGCGCTGCGAGGCAGCCCGGGTGCCGCTGCTTGGCATCAGCCGCATCTGCCGGAGCCGTGCGAGAGCCCCCCGCGGCGGGGAGCTGGGGAGAGCGGAAGAGGCATTGTCTGTGTTCGCTTCCATCATGCCGCTTCTTTGGAAATCACCCCCCTGAGACGGTCTCGCACGCACCTGCAGCCGCGGCAGCCCTCGGCGCCCCCAGCCCCTCTCCTCCTACCTGTTGGTACCGGAGATCCCCACATGTCAAAGCTGCTGCTCCTTCTCGCCGACCGAGTGCTGCTTTATCCACGGCCTCTTCTATTCTCCTCTGCTGTCTTTCATTCTTCTTTCTCTAAATCCTTTCCTTTTTCCTTTTTTTTTTTTTTTTTTTTTTTTTTTTTTTTTTTTTTTTTCTTCGGTACCTTGGCTGAGGATCCAGTCAGTGGCTCGGGCGGCGCATGCTCGGCGCGCCTCCCCCCTGCGCGCCGAGCCCCGTCCTCCCCTGTCGCAGCGCCACAATCTCTCCCAATAACGCAGCGGCGGCGGCCGCCTCAATGAGGGCACGGCAGCCTCGGCGGCGGCAGCTCCCGCTGTCTTAGTGAGGACACAGCAACCTCCGCGGCGGCAGCAGCGTCCTCAGTGGGGTGCAGGCAGCCCCAGAGGCCCCAGCGGCAGCAGCCTCCTCAGTGATGGGAAGGCAGCCTCCTTGGCAGCACGGTCCCATCGCGATGCATGGCCGAGCTGGATTTATTGGCGAGCCTGGGCAAGCCAGTGAGGAAAGGCAGGGGAAGGAATTAGGTCCTGTGCTCCTTGTTTATGCCTCTGGGCGCCCCCTCCCGCCCCAATCGCTTACAATTGGGGTCTGGAAGCGCTCGCCGCGTTGCGCGTCGCAGCCTGTCAGGAGAGGGACCGGGTGGTTTCTTCAGCTGCCGCTGCTTGATCCTCCCGCTCGTGGCTCGTTTTCTTTTCTTCCGATTCCCACCCGGTGAATTCCTTCTTCCTGACTCCCGAGCCAGGGAGGTCTCCTTAACACGTGCCGTTGTTCGTGGAGGGCGCACTCGCCGCGGGGCCGTGAGGACACCGCACCTTCCGCCCTCGAGCCCGTGGAGCAGCTTCTCGATGCGCAGCCCGAAGCCGGCGCAGAGCCGTCAGCGCTCTGGCTGCATGGCGGCAGCGATGAATCTGATGTCAGCCTGTTCTGTCCGCGGCACGGCCGGTGTTCCTCCTTGGTGCGCAGGGCGGCAGCGGCTGCTGCCGCGAAGGAGCGCCCGCCCGAGCCGGCGGCCGGCGGGGATCGATCCCGAGCCGTCCCGATGATGTCACCCGGGCCGGTGGGCCGAGGCGGCGGCGCCGGGAGGCGGCGGGCTGTGGCCTGGGCCGCCGCAGGGGCCTCCCGCCGGCCCCCGCACCCGCTGGCACCGACCCTCTGTGGTGCCACCGCGGTAAAACCAGGAGGAAGCCGCGAGGGTGGGGGGAGATTTGGATAAGGCTTGAAAGAGCACGTCCCTCCGCCCTCCCACCTCTTCGGTTGGTATGGAAGTTTATCTGGGAGAAGTGGGAACATGAAAGCCATGCCCCAAGAGTAATTTGCTTTGACTGCAAGGCAGTTGAGGAACAGCTTGTTTGGGGTCGAAAGATTTGGATCCTGAGGAACTTCTTCACTGGGAGCTTCCGTTCAAGCCAGAATAAATTCTTCTGGGGGACAGATTTATGGGGTTGATTCATAATGTGTGTCACCTCTGTGAGACCGTTAGTAGACTACAGTAATTTTTTAAGGCTGTTGTCAAATCTGGGTTCTTTTTTTGGCTCTTACTAAAAGGCATTGGAATTGGTGGCCAAACCACAAAATTAGCTTCAGTAACAGTTCTGACCAAGCCCAGAGGTCTGCAGCCAGTGGAAAATACAGTTTTTTAAAACCAAAATAGTGCCATTTCAAGCATGTGACTTGTTTCAGCTAAAATTTAATCTTAGACAGAAAACTCATACAAAGCTGAGGTACCACACATTTTTTAAATTTTTTTCTGTGAATGTGATTACGACAACTTTATTTTGGTGCTCATCTTTGGGGTGGCAAGTGTTGGGTGATTATTAAAGCTCCTACTTCAAGATTCATGTAAATTAAGCAGACCTCTCCAGCTCTTTTTCTGTTGTTAAATATGTGGACCCACACTGACATAAACATTGACTTCTGAAGTCAGTCTTAACATGTGAAGGGCAAGTAAGTAGTTAAGCCAGCAGGATTAGGCACTTTATTGCTCTGTCTAATATAGCAAAAAAATCTCCCAATTCCATGCACGGAAATGAAACATTTGCAAGATTAGAAAGTTGTATGATATGTGGTACAGAATGATTATGATATGGTCACGGTCAAGGCCTATCTTACACTCTGATACACGATTTTTTGTTAAGAGTAAACAATACAACACAATCATCATTGTCATAAAATAGACTCAATGCAGTAGGTTTTACCCTTTTCTGTCTGTGCTTTCTCTTAGAGCTGTTACAGAATTATGCTGCTGTATAACTTTTTAAAACTTGCTTTCCTTCTAGACTTGTCACAGCTGCTTAGAAGTATACTTATATATACTTAAAAATTCATTCAGTGTTCAACCACCAGCTCAGCACAAATCCATTTGCCATCATAGGTATAACCTGAAAACCAGTGGTCTAATTTTGTTCAACAAAATGTAGACATCTAGGTTGAGGTGATGTATAACAGCTGGTTTCCCATCATAGTCAGTGCCAAGAAAGGTGTGTAAGGGAGCAGATTGTCTCGTTCTGAGTTACAAGTTAAAAATCCGTCATATTATTTGAACCCTATTCTTTTTGTTGTAACCTTAGGGTCAGGCAAGAGAAACCTTTGCTACAAAGTAAGAGATTTCTGGGTGGAGCGACATAATGCTATGTTAAACTGTTACACCGAGAGCAGGTCACATTTTCCATGGAGGGAAAGAAAATCCAGGAGTCATGGGATTGGGAATCTGGGACGTGAGGGCAGGTATCAGGCAAAAATGGCTCCAGGAAGCAAGAACCAGGAAATAAATGTGCAGTTGGAAGGCAGGGAGAAGAAGAGATATGTAAGAACAAGTGAAGAAGTCTGTGCTGACTAGTTCTTCAAAACATCTGGGTTACAGATAGGAAAGGTTCAGAAAAAAAAGAGATGAGGCAGCCCTTGTTGTAAAGTGAGTGGATTATGGGTAGCTGAGCAGACTTTCTTTGGGCTTTAGCAAAAAGAAAGGTCTTGAATCCTGAATAAATCGCACACCGCACAATATAAGGGGAGCAAGAGTAAGGTCAACAAGAACGAGGTTCAAAAGCACAGAGGACCCGTGTCTCATACACATCTCAGAAGAAAGAAATGATTACTCTCAGGGAAGTAAATATTGTAAATATCTTTCCTTGCCTGTTTGGTTAGTTTGTTTGTTTTTTGTGTTTTTGTTTGTTTTTTTTTTTTTTTTGTTTTTTTTTTTGTTTTTTTTTTTGTTTTTTTTTTTGTTTTTTTTTTTGTTTTTTTTTTTGTTTTTTTTTTTGTTTTTTTTTTTGTTTTTTTTTTTGTTTTTTTTTTTGTTTTTTTTTTTGTTTTTTTTTTTGTTTTTTTTTTTGTTTTTTTTTTTTTTTTGATTTTTTTCTTTTGGTTGGTTTTTTTTTTTTTTTGTAGCTTTTGTCATTGTGTTGAGGTTTTGTTAGTTTTGATGTTTTTTAATTTACATACTTATGTTTCCCAAGAAGGAAGAGTAGAGGGAGAGAGCGTAAGTATAAGTGTAATATAAGTGTAATATAAGCAAAGCACAAGAGTGTTTAAGTATACCATTAGAGCTAGCAGCGCACTGATCAAAGTTTCCATTAAAAAATGAGAGACTCAAGACTAAATCCCTGATTTTCTGATTTAGATTAGGTTTGGACAATCCTACTGCAAAGTTCTTGACAGTCATGTTACAGAACTCTTTAATTTACTCCTGATGGAGTTATTTAATAATCACGGCCAAGAAAGTAACTGGTGAAATACTCAGCTTTGTTGCTGGGAACTGAGGATCCTGTATTCCAGTTTGTTCTTTTTGTTTTTCTTCCCCACCCCCACACCCCCAATTTAAGTACTGTTTAAGAATGACCAAGAAAAACTGTGTCTAGTGAATGGAATTCACTAGGTCGGTCCATTTGCAGACCAGAATCATTTCAAGGTTCTTGGAGAACCCTTGATATTCTCAGGTTCTCTGTAGATCTGGGCAGTTCATTCCCATGAGGTGGTGGCAATGCTTGGTTGCACGAGGCCAAGATGACAGGAACTTGGGAACTGGGCTGGAGGACACCTGAATACTATTGCAGAGGAATTTTTTTGGTGTGTAATGTTTGGGGTACTTGCCACCTAATTTCTTTTGAGGATATGTACCCTGAAATCCTGTACCACAGTTGTGAGCCAGGTGAGGATGCTGGATAAGTGATTCTCATTGTTTTGAACTTTTTCCTCAGAATGGGAGAGGTCTGACACAGAGAAACCTCACTAATGGAGTCTGAGATAACGCTGGAAGACAAGCTAGTGATGACACAAAACTATCAGCTGAAAAGACGGGGTGAGATATTGGCCTCACCAAGGTCAGTGATATTTATCAGCTATTTCAGTACAATGAGTATGAGGCAGAAATTGTGAATATCTAAAATGTACAGTGCTCATGTGTTTTTTTGTCTTGATCATTTCAGTAATTTATGTGTTTACTGGCTATCTTCAAATTTGTATATATGCACTGTCAACCCAGTCTGCATAATGTAAACTCTGAAGCATTGTTGGATTTGCAAGCACTTCTACAAAGCAGAAATAATCTGCAAGGTGTGCCCACCCCTGTGCAGAGGCCAGTACAAGATGTATATATTACTTAAGAGACTATGATAGATGCTACCAAAATACATCCTTTTCAAAGGGCTCAAGAAATTCTTCCAAGGGAAGTTTCTTGCCTGTGCAGAATTGTGCAACTTGGGAGAAGTATCTAAGTAGGACTTAAATAACATAGAGACCTGTGTAGGACCCCTGCACAGTAGAGAATTTCATGTGCAGTATATTTGTTTCCTGTCCTTGGTAAACTGTTTTCAAAGTGAAGATATTTGTTGGCAGTGTCTGGCTCCTGGGCTGGCTCTCAGCACAGACATAAATTTCACCTCACACTGAAAATCTCTCAAGTGGTCTCTGCTCAGTGATGCATGTTTTCACCTATAACAAAATTATGTTCATGTAACTATAGCAATTCTTATGAATAATAATTGTATTTTTTAATGTTAATATTTAGCCAGATCCTCAGATGTTTTATAAATATTTCTCAAAAACATTTAATTCAGTATTTAAAAAAATTCATAATCACCCTTTGAAACTTAATTTTTGGTCTTAAAAGCAGATCTATGTTGCACATTTACATGGAGATAAATGCAGGTTTAGGCACAAATACAGATATGCTTATCTGCTGAACATATGAAAAAGGCTTTGTCCTGCAGAGGAAAACTTCTGCTCTGTGTGACTCTAATGGGAATGAGGCACCAATATAGTTCCAAAAATCCCTTTAGTTACTTTCTTGAATCCTCATACTTCTAAACACCTTTTACCAGTTCATTCATTAGGGCTACATTTGAAAGACTGCGCACGTGTTTTGCATCTAGGTTTGCTAGATACACTGTTAAATCAGTGTTGCAGTGTTAAGTTCAGTTATTGTGCAATTTAGGTAGTATGGACATGTAATTACTTGACTTCACTTGCATATTAGGTAGTTAGAAATGCAAATGAACTTAACTGTGGCTGTGAATAATTACCAATGTTAAATTGCACTGCTAATTACCTGTGCCTGCAAAAAGATAAAGTACATTTTTAAATTGCTGGACTTCACAAATGGCAGTTTTACATACATGATTTAGGGAGAAAAAGAGAAAAGGCAGTGTCGGTCAAGGAAAGATCCATATGCAGTCATTGTTGTTTGTGTCCCATATATATGTTGTTCTGTACTGAAGAATTACCAAAGTGCTTGTTTTCACAGCCAAGGAGGAGTGATAACAAGTAATTTAAAAAAGATAGATAGAGCCAGTCAGGTCCACAGAAATGCAGATTAGTGACTGAGCTGTACAGAAGTTAAAAAAAGGAACTTCATAGTATCTGAAGAAGTAGTTCCAAGTAGATACATTTGTTGAAATATTTTTAAATGGTTGAGAATAGTTGAGAATTTTTTTCTAATATTGTCATCTTGGATCTCTCAATATAAATCATATTTATAAAGAATGTAATATTCAAAATAGAGTCTTTAAGTAATGCATTTAGCTCAAGTTTGGGGTTGTTTGGGGTTTTTTAATAGCAGAAGGTAAGAACTATCTTTTATGTCTGTATAACCAATCTTTTAATGTGAATTATTCTGAACTTGCATTTTTCTTAGTGGGAAGTATTGACATTCTTATTCCAGATTTTAGTTATTATGGGCAGCACTGTAGAAACACCTCAGTTACAGAGTCCACCGTGAGATCCTGAACTTCTGACCTCAGAAGGATGCTTGCTGATATTATCTGCATACCTGGGAGGAGAAAGAACCTGCTGCCACAACATCAAGAGAATGTGAACATCAAACATACCGAAGTACCTGCTATATGAAGTCTCTCCACTCCTTCTATGCTGTTGGTGTTTTGGTAATTCAGTGTACAATAGGAGGGAAAATACTTTCTTCTTTCTCCATTACAAAATATAAAATACCGTTCCTTACAAATCTTGTAGATGGGATTTGTTGAAGCATATGAATAGACACAGGGAGCAGTCTTACAGAAATAGTGACTCATTTATTTAATGTATTTTCATCTGCAGTTTAATTAATCCAATTCATTGTACATCTTTTAGTATAAACTGCATTACAATATGTCTTTCAACTACTGTAAAGACATTTCATTTACCGATTTGTTTTTCTTTGTACAACATATGGTCACGTGAATAAATCACAGTGGTACAATTCAGCAACCAAAGTAGTCAAAAGGAGCAGTGCTGAACACAGTTAGTGCATGACTAAATAAACCATGGGTGAAAGGCATGATTTTTGCATGAGGATTATCTAACCGATAATTTGAAAACAATCTGGTGAGAAACAGATAGAAAGTCTTTCAGAATTTCAAAGCTGAATTGGGAGCGCTGACCCAGGGCCATGCTAATGACTTTCTGGTTCTGACGCATGGCTAAGTAGTCTTGGCCTCTTTGGTGACTGTTATTCTCCTGTCTTACCTTCTGATACTGTATCAACCATGTTTGGGTAGGAGAGCACTGCCACACAAGAGAAAGACTTCCAGCCAATGCAAGTTGGCACCTCAGGACCACTAAGGTGCAAAGCTCTGTTAAGTTACTGCAGTGCAGGAATCTGTTACTGTGATTTTAGAAGTGTTGTCTATTAGCTTTAGAAAGCTTGTAGATTTTCTTTTTTACATGAAGTGTTTGGTTTGTGTTGTTTGTGCACCTCAACCCTTCTCAGATACTATGCTTTATTGTCCTTTTGTCTATGGTATTTTAGCACTTCATTTTCAATAAAATGCTTTCTCACAGACTATGCAATGCTGCTAATTTACTTTGCTAAGTTCAAGTCTTGAAATCAGCTAACCCTGCTGAAGCACATAGCAACTCTGCAGTCTCATGGTCATTAACAGTGCCAATCACAGCATTCAGGAACAATTTTTTCTTATCATCATTGCAGGTGCCAGTGGAACACTATGGAACAAAATGAATGGGGTTAGTGACATTACAGAACAAAGTGGTTGCCTTAAGAGAGAAACCTGAAAACACTTGAGAGATGTGGAAGGATGATTTCTTCCAGCTGAGCTGCATCCAACATTTTTATTCATTAAGTGTAGACAGCATCATGTATGAGATGCACATAACTTTACCAGTTATGTAAATCTACTCTATTCCAAACTCCTTCATAGTTTTCCAGTACATATGGATACATGCAGAATGCTTCTTTGTCAGGCTGCAGGATTGCTGGGCTGGCAGGTATTGTTCCCATCTCTTTCAGTGCTGTTGGCTCACCAGATTATTAGGATGTGGTTGGGGCCTAATGCAAGGAGTGATTATGGTTTATTATTTTTCGTACTTTCTGTCATGGAGCTATATAATGCCTAAGTGAATTTATACATATTTCCTTCCCTTCACTGTCTTTGAAACCTGGAGGCTGATTTAAGTGAAGTCTGATACATGGACAGAGAGGTCAGAGGCAGGCAGGATTCCTATAAATTTTGTGAATGTAGGTGTTGGCTACTTGTCCTAGAGTTTGTCTCTCCCTAGGACCACTGCCTAAGCATCTTGATTTGTGACTGAGGCTTCAGCATGCAGTGATTCATCTACTGGTAAAAACTAGTCATGGCCTGAAGTCTTAGTCTCTTCCCAGCTCTAACTCTTTGTGACCACGCTTGTCTGTGCTCAGCTATGCAGCTGAACAGGACAGTGGATATGTGGTTTCTGTATCTGGGGCAGAATGGCAAGTAGCAAAGACCATGCTAATTTTGTGGTAGGTCACATACGTTCTATCGACCTGTTCCATATCAAAACAACCAACAGCCACACTTGCCTCTGCTGCAGTTACTGCTCCATTTCTTCCTGTGCTCATAGAACTATTTACATGACTATTATTAGTGTGTAGGGATATATGTCAAATCAATCACTTTTGTAAAGCTGAGATATACAGCTACTTCCATTTTCTGAAATCTTTAAGGTTAGGTTAGAGGTGAGACATGACATGGACAGTATGTTGTAGGATTAGAGAGACTTTTTGGCAATGGAATTTTCCATTTCTAGCAATATACTGAAGGGAATTTAATAGGATAAAATAGTATAATGTCACTGATAGCTTTCGAAGAACTTTTAGTCTGTGCTTAGGGGCAAAACTTAACAATTTACAATGTAACAAATACTTAAGTTTTGCTGATATGACCAGTTCACATATAGGCATTAGCCTCCCCACAAATTTCTTGTTCAAATTTTATTTTAGTTTGATACATACAGTGTATGTATTTTATGTATAAGGATTTTATATGTATATGTGTTTATATGTATTACATAGTACAGTGTAATGACTCTGGATTGATTTAAAGCTCTGTAAAGAAAATATGACTTGATTAAAAAGGTACACTGCTTAATGCTAATTGCTTTGAATGCATAAGATTGAAAAAATGGACATTCAAATCTGTAATCACTGAGATGAAGGGTGAACTGTAGCTGTTCACCACTGTAGCTGTTTTGCAAGCAGTAACCATGAGTATCTGTTCTACTAGCAAACTTCAGGTCTTACGATCTAGAAAGTGAAAACAGTCTTGGGTATTCGTATGTCAGCTCAGCTGTTACCTGTTTGATACCTAAAACCTAATGGTCCCATTATGTCAGTTTGTTGGATATTAAACAAGAAATGTTCTCATTTATGTGTAGAACAAGGAGAAATAATTTTAAATTTTATATTTGTGAGGATGCAGAAAGCAGTCTCTCAATAAAGGTAGGTCATCTTTTTAAGAAACACAACCGTTTGAATTCTGAAGATACAGTCAGAACAGTACTGTGAGGGCTCAGTAGGAGGAACTGCATGAATGCAGCTCTGATGCCACTGTAGAACTGTAAGTATAAATTTATTACTGCATTGCCTGTTTCATAGAGGTATGAAAAAATGAATGTTTTATTTGAAATGTCACCTACAAAACTAATCAAGCCTAATGTTAGCAAATGGCAGTATCTTTCGTTCAATTAAGCTAGTATTTGCATATAGTCAGGCAATGTTTGAGTGTGGTATTTAAAGAAAACAGCGAAAAAATAGCAGAAACAAGATGTTGCACTGTACTAGATAAGACAATTGGCTGTCAGGAGAAGCACATGGGATCTAGTCCCGGCTACCTAGATTGTTTAGTGCTGGTTTTGCTTTTTTTTTCTGATTGTCTACATAATGTCAGGCCACGGAGCAGGGATCAGGACCTAAATCTTGCCATAAAAGGCAGGTATGTTAAGTAACAGACATGGGAGTCAGTCTCTCTTGTGCACATCCCACCCTCCCTATGTCATTGGTCTTGCTCTCTTATATATAGAGGGCTCAGGATAAATAGAAGATGATGATTTCCAAGATTGTACTGCCTAGAGTACAGCTTCTTTTGGAGATGGAAGACTGGTTTTCAATCCCAGATCTGCTTTGTGTGATGTAACTACTAAGAGGTTATGGAAGAGCTGGACTTCCTACAGCACTTGGGCATTCACTGGGCTCAGTACTGCTGCTGATGTACTTTACCTGAACATACTGCTCGGATCATACCTTTGTAGAGACTTTTCTCGGAGCGAGACATTTAGATTATGCTGTCTCACGTCTGAGCACAGAGATTCTGCACTGCACATGCTTAGGCAGTTCTGCGCATGAATGGGAAGCTTGCAACCTCAGGTCTAAAGTGTAAATGTCAATTGAAAAGTGCACATTGATAAGTCTTGCTGTTGCTGCACTCAGGGATTTCTGTGTCCATTTTTGAAGGGTTTACATTCTAAATCCTGTCCAAGTCATGTTTTAACCATCTTTTAAGCTCTTACAGTTCCTCACTACATAATTTTATTAAGCTTCACTGAACTTATTTATTTTCCATTATGAGCTTAAAATTACAAATAAGAGATCTAAATAGGAGTAATCTGTTTTTTCTAATCTGAGATATATAACTGGACAAGTCAGCACACCAGTTCCTCACAGTACAGTACCAGCAGTAGCCAAGTAAAAAATTCTGTACTGCATTATAAATTTGGTATTGTAATGTTTCAAAACCTAACAGAACATTTAGTTGATATACTGTATCTCTCTATTATGTACATTAGCTCTTCATAAATATGGATGCATAACAAAACTGTGGCAATTTGAGGAATTTACGTGAAACTTATGAATTCTCTTTGATATCACCAGTCCTCAAGATATATCTTTAAATTGCACACTCTGTATGGAAAAGAGAGCAGTTCTTTATTTTTTTTTCTAATGTTTTTAGTGCATTGAATTTTCAAAGGTCATTGCCACAAGGCCAACCACAGAACGTANTCTTTCTTTCTCTTGTAGGTGACTTAAAACCAAAGTAACTTGTATTGTATTAAGCAGAGTTACTGATTGCTTTAGATTGGATGTTTTTGTGAACTGTGTCTTTGTTTGCTAATAGTCTAGTGTAATACTTTTAATGATACTCTCACAAAATTGTATTAATTCTCTAGTGTAATGCTTTTGCCTTAGTTGTATGTTACTCCTTTAAACCCTTTTGCCCAAACACCTATTTTCTCACTAAATTAAAAGAAATTCTCAGAGAGAAAGTGTGATACTGTTATCTCTGGATGCAACTTCACAGATAATAATAAACCTAAAGGCTTTATAATCTTTTAAAGCCATAAATAAAAGTAATTTTCTCAGTTAAGCATATATTGCCTCAAAACTGGATTGTTACAGTAAGAAGTTATTTTCTGCTGTCACAGCCAGTCAGAGACAATTGAGAACATAGAATTAATGGAATTGCAAGGCTAGATTCAAATTCACTTTTGACCAATTTAGGCAGACCTAGTTTGATAATAAATGGAGCTGGGATAACCTTCAGTGGATACAGTGAGAAGTTGGAGAGAGCGAAAGTAAAGGTCTTAATTATGGAACTTTCACACTTCTGCTTCACTTGGCAGTCTTGAAATACAATTATGATCCTACTTAAACCAAAACTATTTTAAGGTGAGGTAGGTTTTCAATCCTTAAACACTTTAACCTTTACTTAAAAATCTCTAAGTTTGGCTCCTAGTGAACAGATACAGTAAGATACCTCTCAAAAAAAATAAAGCTAATTGCTTCTTTTTAATATAAAAATTATACATTTTAAATCATGCCTGGAAGTTTTTGAAATTGAAAAATTCAAAAAGAATAATAGGATGAATAATTACTGGTATGAAGAATATGTTGAGACTTTAACACTGGACTTCCAGGTGCTAAAATGAAGGAAGAGATACAAGTATAGTAGACTTCGACTCAGCATTATAGTTTAAGGCTTAGGTATGCTGTAATGTGAATAAAACTGCATCATATAGTAGTTTTAAGGAAGGATTTCTGAAGTCTCTCTACCAGGGAATGGTGAAGTATTTGCTCTGGTCTGTTCAGTGTCACCATGCTAGAAGAAATTTTTGGAACCTGTGTAGCTTATGGGTTTCTGTTATTTCTATGTTGAGTTTAGAAAAACAAATGTACTTATAAAATTCTTTACAAATGTCCCTGTTCCATAAAAGCTACACATTTCTCAGCCTTTGTAATAAGAACAGAAATAGTTACTGTAAACAGGTGGCAGGAATCAACTATTACAAAAACTTAAAAACACGATCTTTCACTCNAGCTATAATAATTTCCTTCTGAAATTGAGAGCACGTAATACTTTTTAGTGTTACTAAAAAGTGTTACTATTGCAGTGTTACTTCTGGACAGGAAGAGAAAATTTATGAAATTCTTTTTTAATACATAGAACCTCATGTAGACTAAGTGAGGGGAGTTCTTGAGGAATGGTTTGACAAACACAGAACAGATTGCTCTTATTACTAAAATAATAAGAACAACAAGGCAGAATGGTAAGCAGATGCATATCGAATGTGTACAGCACACATACATTNATGAATAATTACTGGTATGAAGAATATGTTGAGACTTTAACACTGGACTTCCAGGTGCTAAAATGAAGGAAGAGATACAAGTATAGTAGACTTCGACTCAGCATTATAGTTTAAGGCTTAGGTATGCTGTAATGTGAATAAAACTGCATCATATAGTAGTTTTAAGGAAGGATTTCTGAAGTCTCTCTACCAGGGAATGGTGAAGTATTTGCTCTGGTCTGTTCAGTGTCACCATGCTAGAAGAAATTTTTGGAACCTGTGTAGCTTATGGGTTTCTGTTATTTCTATGTTGAGTTTAGAAAAACAAATGTACTTATAAAATTCTTTACAAATGTCCCTGTTCCATAAAAGCTACACATTTCTCAGCCTTTGTAATAAGAACAGAAATAGTTACTGTAAACAGGTGGCAGGAATCAACTATTACAAAAACTTAAAAACACGATCTTTCACTCATGAGGTTTATACTAAAGTATTTATTTCTTGTGAAACTGGACTGTAGCTTTTGAAACATAGGACAAAAGGAAAGTGGGTTTTCAACACCAGATAATGAAAAACACAAAAACCCAGTGCTGTAAGAGGATATTGAATTCTTACTGAGTGAATTGTTCAGCTACTACTGCATGAAAGAGAATGTATTTAAGGCATGTCTGTAAGCACCTCTTTGCCCTGTTTCTATGACATTTACTTCCCAAGGCCTGTACTTTACACTAAATCAGGCTATTTTCATTGTCCTGAGTTATGGCAGTTGACATTATGCTATATTAAGGAAGCAGTCAGACAACTATTACATATAGCCAATTTCAGATTATTTTGGTAGCGTGCATAAAGTAANTGTGAAGAGGTACTTTATATGAGTATGGTGTCCTTGAGAGTGGGCTGTCTGGTGGATTTCCCTTTGCCTTGGTTGATAAATCATGGGGGTGGGGGCCAAAACAATGGCGTCTAAGTTGAAACACCTAAATTCTGAACTGTATTTGTGGAATAAGAGTGGGGAGAATACTTTTTTCTAATGTTTATTAAGATGTAGGTCAAATAATTTACTGGTAGCAGACTGAGAGAAAAAAAAAGACAGAATCTATTTTAAGAACCAATTTAGATTTTCACATAAATGGAAATCAAGAATAATTCTACTGCATTACACAGAATTATAAGGGCTGGTGCAAGGTCAAAATGAAGCCTCTTGTGTTTTCTGTTCAAAATGAATTTAAATCAGGATGACTGCACTGATTTCAGCAACTTCAGGCTGTTTTTTAACCAGATGAAAATTTGGCATTTGGTTATCACAATAAATAATTCATCTAATATTTTTTGAAGGAAAGAGATGGGTTGGGGATGGAGTCTAATGTATCTGCAGTTCCCCATGAGCACCATCTGATGCAAGGTGCACTTTTGGTCAAATGACAGGGACCCCTCAATCCTATCAATGTAACTACTTCATCCAAACCTGTATTTTGTCTTTGACCTTGTCCTAAATTACCACTGATGCCAATGGGAACTCCATGAGCAATAAAATCTTTTACTCTGGCTCTGAAATCTTAATATTTTCAAAATGTTGACTTGGGCAGGAGTCGACATAATTTGCATTTGGGATTTTGCACGGAAGCTCTTGAATTCCCTGTGGAGTACAGTCTAGCCCCATAAACCCTTGTTTAAAAATCCCACTTTGAAAAGAGGATTACTGAACATGTGCTATATTTGCTCCTTTTTTCCCATAACCTTTTAATGCCTCAGAGATTGAGTTTCACTAGACGCAGTGGGAGAATCCTAGTACATCTGGTTTTCCTGTGGTCTTACATGATGACTGAACAGCCTCACAGCTTTTGCAGTCAGATTCCCTATGGGCTCACACTGTGATAAGATTTGTTCACCACAAATATATCCGTGTTTGCCATAAAGATAGAAGTGAATCGAGCTTCTGTTTATGCATCCCATTTACAACTAGGATTTCACAGAATCCTACAATAAATTGGGTTGGAAAAGACCTCTGCAGGTCACCTCGTACACTTGTTGGCTCAGTCTCTTCCCAAAGATGATTTTTTTTTTTCTCCTTTTGTGGACGGAAAATTTGGAAATATCCTTTCATCTGACAGCTTTCTCTGCTTTTTTACTTCTCCTGGATGCTTTAACCCCAGCCCACACAGATACCATAGTTTAAAAGACTGTATACAGGGTATTTAAAAATTAAGGGTACCAACAATAATAATTTTGAAATGTGGAATTTGGCATGGAAGAAAAGTTAAAAATGTTTAAGCCACGCAGCAATTCCTGAACGTCTAAACAAACAGCTCATCACCTATCTGGCTTTTATCACAGCAGGAAATGACTTCGTGGATTGAGAGGGTAGCAGTGCCTGGGCATGCATTTGGCACCCTGGGAGACACAGCTGTCTGTTACTTCCCAGGCAGGATTTGAGGTTAGCCAGCATCTTGTGCATTAGGACATCCTGCTGCCATAACCCTGGCATGGGGGATGGTTCTGGCAAAGTTACATGGGATTCAGAAGACACAGTTTGGTCACCCCTTTAGGAGAGCCTGATTTCAATTTAGGACAGTAAATTTTTTTTGAGCTGACTTCATTGAGATTATTACTGCGGCCATAATTATTGCAAGAAAACACTGACTTGTTCTTGGAAAAGTGCTTTTTGCCAATTTTTAATGTAAAATACTTCTGGGGATTTATGTTTGCTTTCTGCAAATACAATAGAATGAAAAACATGGCCGTGTTACATTTATTGCTGAATACTGGTTTCTTATTGGCAACTGCTCCAGATACACAATCAGCATCTTTAATCTTTATGAAGAAATGAAAAGTTACTTAGGTAAGGCCCATTGCAATATTACTTTTTATGAAAAAGGACCTTTTTTTTTAGTAAATATAGGCTACTTTATAGATGATATACTGTTTGCAAATAGTAAAGTTCCAATTTTACTGCAGTAAATAGTAAAGTCTGCAAAAGTTCCAGTTTGGAAACTGACCACAAATGGAATTTTTAGAACGATTTCATTTTCCCTTTTTTATGCTTTTCATACAAACACAGAAATAAATACATGTGTTCGAGAAAAAATTAGTCAACATGGCTTCTGCTGATCTTCCAGGTCATTTGAATACATTCAAATAAAATTTAAAACTGCTACCATGGGACTTATGAATCATGTTAGGTTAAATTCTGAGAAATAAGTGCAGGTATTGAACATGTAATTTCCATAACCATATCAATTCAGAAATAGGTTGGCAGAAAATATCCTTGAACAGCTCTAGACTTAAAGATGTTCTCATCTCACAGGTAACTCATGAAATGGAAAGCAAACGTATTTTGATAGAAGTGACAATTTTCTTCACTTTAGTTCTCCCAAGATTAAAATTGGTCATATTTTAGGACTTTTGCTTTTCCATGCAAGGTTAGGGAAGGGACATACAGTTGTATGATTTATTATTAACATCACTGCAGTGTTTTCAAAGAGCTACACAAACAGAAGAACAGAGAAACAGAAGAAAAAGACAGATCCTTCTAAGTTTTATGGAACTGTGTTGCTCTGCAGTATTTGAACTCCATTCAGGAAAAGAAGGCAATTTTCATGTTTTTATACTCACCAAATGGAGAGTAGCAGTATGAAGATGTACACAAAATTTTACTGCCTTGAATGAATGGCAGCTGAAAAAGCTGCTGGTACTGCTGGTTCCAGTTGAAACTTCCAAGGCAATGGGCTAGTGAGGAGGAACATAGACAATACAGGGAGGCTGAAGGAGAACACTAACCCAAATCAGCAGCAAGGTCTAATTTTCTACAATGGTGTGCTTGGGAACACAATTCTTTCTTCTCTGCCTCTAATGTTTGCAACTCCTAAGTCTGTTGGAGGGCACTCTGCTTTCAGGCCTTCACTTACGCTGTGTACTGTAACCTCAGCAAATTTTCTCCAGGCTGGTGCAGATGACACACAAGTGGGAAGGGATGGTATCCAAAGGATACCATCCAAAGGAACCTTGACAGGCTTGACAGGTGGGCCTCAATGAACAGTCTCATGAAGTTCAACAAATCAAAGTGCAAAGTCCTATACCTAGGTCACGGCAGTCACAGACACACCTACCGGCTGGGCAGAGAGGTGATTGAGAGCAGCCCTGCTGAGAGACTTGGGAGTGATGGTTGATGAAAAACAACATGAGCCAGCAGTGTGCACTCACGCCCCAGAAAGCCAACCCAATCCTGGGCTGCATCATAAGGAGCACGGAGCACAGTCAGCAGGTTTAAGGAGGTGATTCTCGCCCTCTGCTCTTGTGAGACCCCACACAGAATACTACAAACTGTTCTGATGTCCCCAATATAGGGATATGGGACTGTAGGAGCAAGTCCAGAGGAGGGCCACAAAATTGATGCAAAGAATGGATCACCTTCCCTACAAAAACATGCTGATAAAGTTGGGGCTGTTCAGCCTAGAGAAGGTTGCATGGAGACCTCATAGCAACCTTCCAGTATCTGAAGTGGGCCTACAGGGAAGCTGGACAGGGATCATTCTTCAGAAACTGTAGTGATAGGACAAGGAATAATGGGTACAGATTGAAAGAGGGGAGATTTGGGTTAGACGTTAGGAAGAAATTTTTCACTGTGGGGGTGGTTAGACACTGGAACAAGTTGGCCAGGGAGATGGCAGATACCCCAAACCTGGCAGTGATCAAGGCCAGGCTGGATAAGGCCTTGAGCAACCTCGTCTAGTGGGAGGTGTCCCTGACCATGGCAGGGGGAGTTGGAACTAGATCTTTAAGGTCCATTCCAACCGTTTAACATTCTATAATTACTTTTGCTTGGCACTGTAAGGGACATCTTGTTTTGTTCTCCTCATGAAAATCTGTTTTGATCTGATCAAATGAATGATCAAGAAACAAAATGCTCTGCTAACTGTCTAGTGTGTGTTCACTTTAATGTGACAGAGCTTCCCATGCATTTTCAAATTTCATTACAGAGAAACTGAGCTGGAGACCAGTACAATGTTTGGGAATGTTTTGAATGCTTATACGATTTTATTGCTCTTTTAATTTTAAAGATGTACTTTTATATTATTTACCATATCATACTCAATATGTAAGTTCCAGCTTGCTTGCTGGAAAACTTGCTTTCCAAATATTGGACATGTAGTATTTGTTACTGTGTATTCATGTGAACTGAAAGTCTTCATTTAAAACCTAGTTACATTCTTTAACAGTTGAACACTTAGCAGTGTAGTCAGTGTCTAATTTATTAAAAACTTAAAATTTCTGAAAACTGATTTCAGCAGGAATTAACTGGTTTGGGTCCTGTGCATTTTCAGTCACATCAGATCTTGCCCAATACCTTTTGCCGCATTTTGTTCTGAATTAGTAGTCTTACTTTTCTCATCTGGTCAACAACCTGCACTTTCTGTCGAATTCAGATAATTTACTAACAATTTGTTCAAGTGTAAATCAGGAGGACAACCAGATCCAAGCCCTCTTTTCCACCATTCCTAACAACATCATCATTACACCAGTTTAGATCTGGCAAACCTTTCACCAGATGTAAAAATGAATGGCAAGGTTACTTCTGTGGTATAATAATTAGAGAATGTGTCATTTGTAACAGACTTATTATGGTTCATCCATTTTGCTATGTTTTGTCGTATTATAAATGGTGAACTCAGCTCCCTACTTCTTTCTCACAAAGCTTATGTAAACAGCTTTATACAAAGAGGAATCAGGGTTTCAGACTGTGTCTGTGTATAGTCAGTACACAAGAGTATCTGGGCTTGTTCAGAGACAGCTCTTCCCATGGAAGGCCATGGTGGCTGCGAAGCACAAGCACGACACACTTGGAGAAGTCAGTGAGCACCCTGGCAATACCTCCTGCTACCTGTGACACCATTGCAAGCCAATGATTCTCCTTCCACTTGTACCAAGGATACGATTGGGATACAAAGATTAATACCTATAAACATATAAAGGTTTTTAGATGAAAGACGTCATGGAATTGCCAGGTGTTGCAATAGCATTAGAGCAGCATCACCACCAGCAGCAGGATTTATGAGTAGGAGAAAGGGTTCACAGCAGTGGTTTACCAGTATTCACACACCCAGGGAAGCCAGTGCATTAGGAACTGGGTAAAGTGTTTGTATCCAGCCCCAAGTAGTGCTATACTCAGCAGAATGGTAAGACCTAGCAGGTATGCAGCACTTGAAGGTGCCTCATGAGAAGGGAAGGACTTCTGTCCATTCACAAAGGGACTGTACACCAACTGTTAAATGTTCTAAGATGGATGTTTTTTAGCTGTGCTATTGCTAAAGCACATGGAAATCACAGAAAATTGTAGCAGTCAAAAGCTATTCCTTGCTGACCTGCAGTTTTCTTGCACTAATTGGAGGGCAGATTGTATTTGTTAGGAGGTGGACATTGTCAGGCTGTTTCTGCTTTCTGCTCTAAAAACAGCAACTAATGGTCTCAGTTTAGTGCAAAAAGGGAACTGCTTTGTGCACTAGCTCAAATCCCCAAAAAGCCAGAATGCTGTTTTCACAAAGCTGGGATAAAACAAGGTCTTTATACAAAAAAAGTATAATTCAAATAACTAAAGCAATAGAACATAATATTTCTTTAAAATAATAATTAAAAAACCCCCCAACAAACGGAAAACGGTCCTTTATATTCTTGGGTCTCCAGCTAGATAACTGACATAGGGGGCTTTTGCTTTTCTGGTATAAAGGCAACTACATAATAAATATGTTAAAATTCATAGTCAAAAGGAAAAATAGATACTTCAAGTTTGCCTTGTACCAGAGAAACAGGATTCTTAGTAACTGCAAGCTGACTATCAAAGAGAACCAGCCCACTTGAAGTGCTTTAAAGTAACTGATATTGAAATGGGATAAACTAGTAAGATCAACAGAAGTATACTCACTGAACAGAAGTTCAACTGAAAACATACCTTATGCCACATTAGTTTGGAAAGTTATCTAACATAAACAAAAGTAGGTAAGAAAATAATAACAGAAGGAATTTCAACAGTTTCAGTCATTTCTATTNTCCTCCCAGCCAGCATGTAGGCATAGGAGAAAGAGTTATTTTTTTTCTTTGTCTTCCTCTGTGGTTTTAACCCAAACCATTACATATCCCAATTTTTCTTTTCATGAGAACTACATCAAGCTGATGATAAATCATATTTGAAAGTTTATTAAGACAGAAGTAAAACAAGGGTATCTGATTTTACACTCAAGACACTGACAAATGCAGGTCTTTAACAATAAAGCTTCTATCAGAACTCAGAAAACAAAGCCATTATGCCACGCAAAAACCTCTCAACGAAGTACATTCAGCTTCAATCAAAGAACACAGTTCCTCATATCCCTATTGCCTGAAGATAATTACTCTGCTAAAATTTTGTTCTCCTGCAGTGAAACTGTTGTCCAATTCTGCAAAGCTATTGCCAGGGATCTTTTCCAAAGCCTAGATAAAGGACTCTGTGAAAAGCTGCTTGTGATAAAATTTATTCTATTGAAAGACCAATATTTAATATTCTACTGAAAAATTGGCAAAATTATGTAATTTTTGGAAATATAAAGTGAATTGAGTGACAATTTTGTGGTTTGATTTTGGTTTGGTTTTTTTTTAAGTGAAACAATTTAGCCAAGCTGGAACATCAAAGATCACATTTTGATGTGTGCTTGCACCCACCCAACTGAATAATCACATAGAAGACCATCTACTGCTGCAAGGCAGCTTTAAAGGTGATGCTACTATCTGAAGCTCCTCTTAGCGCTGTAGATTTCATTTGACATAGTAATTGTTTACCATGTCCCCAACTTTTGAAAGCCATAAAAAGTGTTGAAGACCTGGCAAGACTTTCAACTAATCAAAGTAACTCTGTGACTATTATTCTTGTAATTTGAAATCAGAAGCCTACATGCAATTTTAGCTTTCATTTTAACTTTCTCCCTCTATCAACCATGACAGAAGGACATAAATTGCAAGACTGAAATAACCAGGGCTTCTGTCTCCTCAGAGGTTGGAGGCAAAGAAGCCAAAAATGGCATGCAGAAATCTTAGAACTGGGAGAACTTGATCTGCCCATCCAATTCCTTACATAAGACCTGACCAGTAACATTTCTAGTCATTGCTTTGTGCTCTGCTGAACACCGACGCAGAAGTAGTGGAGGAATAGTATCAAAATACATAGTTCTGCATCACATGTAAACTTTTTTCCCCAGCTCTGAAAGGTAAAAGCCAAGATTTCTAGCAAGAGTGGCGGTGTCCACAGCACAAGATGAGAAAGAAATGCTGTGGTGAGCCTATGGTTCTTATTCTGCTGTTGCTGAGATTGTGCTCCTTGCCTGAAGCAGACAGCTCAAACACCCTAACAAGCTGGAGGGACTTGTGGTAGACATTCTTGGCTGAGCCAGTTCACCTTTGGTACTTAAAGAAAAAGGTTCTAGACAGGTTCTGCTACTAAGTCTTTCAACCACATACCTTGTAATCTGACAGAGCATGAGTAGAATAAGACTATTTACATAACCCATTTTGCAACAGGATTTTTTTACTTTGGTTTTGGTCCTGATCTTCTATGAAACTCATATGCACCAGTCAGAGAAGCCTAAATGTTTAGCTATCAATGTTAAGTTTTTCATGAGCAAGACACTTGAGCAATGGACCTGTTGACTAAATCCAGGATTTTAACAAAGCAAGTTCTTTCTATCTTGTAAAAGAAACATGAGCACAACAGTCTTGTTATAATTCTAATAACGTCCTAACGCAGAAATACTACACATAATTCCTCATCAAAATAGGTAAGTCTTAAGTTTTGGAGAAAAAAGTACAAACAGCAAAGGAAATAAGCCTTAAACCTGGTGTGCCTAGAGGGAACCTGTGTACAAAAAATAAACAAGAGACAAAGCCCATATTCCTAATCTGATTTACGTAGCCTTACATGTACTTCAAAAATACATGTTAAAAATATTGGTCCCACTCTTAAGTGTATTTATTTGGTAACAAGAAGACAGGCTACAGGAACAGCATATTCTAAAATGAAAATACTCTAAAAATATACTAAGAAGAAAAAGCCTTTCAAGTTTTCTTAGTTCTTGTAAGTCTCATCCCTGTGACAGAAGTCACCTGTTAGGTGTTAACTGTCATTACAGAGAATGTGAGCACGAGCACACAATTAGAGCAGTCTACTCACTAGGAGTACTTTCAAAACTCTGTCATCCTGACTGGAAGATACATGGTTAAACCTTGAAAGTAAAGTTGTGGAACTTGTTGATGGCCTCCCTCACATGCTAAATATATAAACTTTAATAGTGAGCCACCACATAGTTTGTCTTCACCCTTCAAAAAGTTTTATCCTTCTCTAAGGCAATATTTAATCACAAGCAATATAAAACTACCTTTCTGTCACAGGGGCAGATCCTACAAATCTCTTTTACTGGGTACAACCTTGATTCTGTTGTACTGAACAGTAAGAGGGGTTTGCAGAAACATCTACTACATGTTTTTTGAAAGTTATTCAGAACCAAAGCTCAGTCTTAGACCCAACCCCAAGCTGTGTTAGTAAATTCACAGCATTGGAGCATTTCCTT
Organism: Neodrepanis coruscans; assembly: GCA_013400695.1. NCBI lineage: Eukaryota > Metazoa > Chordata > Aves > Passeriformes > Philepittidae > Neodrepanis > Neodrepanis coruscans. The sequence continues at coordinate 1,144 of VYZS01042852.1, read as the reverse complement.
GAAATCACTGCTGCCCATTCCTTCTCCTTGCGTACAAGCCAAGACAGGCGCAGAATCCGACGACACTGACAGCGAGGCCTAGAAGGAAGGCAATGGTATCTCCTGCATCCAGGGCGTCAACTACTGGTGACATCAGCAGCAACGACAAGAGGACAAGGAAAAGTTTTGAGGTGTTCTCAATAGAAGGCATTCTGATGATCAGCTGACCCCGGGGGGAAGTTAAATGAAGAAAGAGGTGGAAAGCAGGTACTTCAGCAGTATCTACAAGGAAAACAAAAGGAACGTGACAGGATTTCCCTTCTTTCCCCCTGGACTTGTCTTGCCAAAACCCAAGTGATGTGAATTGATGTATTACAGTTATCTGTGTGGGGTTCAAGAAACTAAGGTTTTATCTTCCCAATTACAAAAGCAAATGCCTTACTATCATGAGACAGTCACAGTGGGTTTGCTATCTTGTTATGTAACTCCATGGAATCTAGTATTTTGGAGTCTTACGGTGAGGTAAAGTCAGAACATGCTCTCCTGCCTTCAGCGCCCAGAGCCTGCTTACCCCGTGCTGTGCTACGTGGGCCTGTTTCACAAGGTATGCAGGGCTGGGTGGCTCCTGAACATCCCTCACTCACACCTCCTAGTACCGGGCATCCTCGGGATCCGTGAGCAGGGCCAGATTACGGCATGCTAGGGAGGGTGTGAACGTAAGCACCTGGGCAGTGGCACCGTGCACACACACTCTCACTGCACGACAAACTTGGGAAGGCGCCTTCGAGGCGCACGTCGGGACCAGCCCGGACCGCCCCCTCCGCAACAGTTCTTCCCGCAGAGATGGCTCGTTCCCGGGGTGCGCACGACAAACACCCGCGTCGACACTCCGCGGTGGCCGGACACCCGAACAAGGGCCTGCTCCAGCCGCCGGCGGGGGCAGCGCCGGGCCCCGGCCGAGCCCCGCCATCCCGGCAGCGCTCGCTCTCTCGCTCGGTCCCGCGGGCGGGCTGCAGGACGACCGCTCCCCAGGGCAGCCCCCGCAAAGGCCCTGCCCGCACGGCGCCCCTCAGTCACCTCCTGCCGTCTCCGGGCTGGGGCCGTCCCCGCTCCGCTCAGCTGCCGAGGGCGCAGCTCCGCGCCGCCTCACCGCTCCCCCGCCGCC
>VYZS01042851.1:0-20103 GCA_013400695.1 Neodrepanis coruscans | reverse complement strand
GCTTTGCTGAATCAGGGCCTAAATAAATGAATGTGCTTCGCAGGTTTATCAGGGCTGGGAGGCCAGCAAGCACAGGCAGCAGTCAGTGCATTTTGGCTTATGTGATCACAGCCCAGAGGAGCACGAGTTAGGCTTTTCTGCAAGTCAACAAATACAGCTCTGTCAGTGTTTGGATTGCTGCAAATCCCTCTCCATGTGGCCACGGGGAAAGCTGGAAATGTGTGCATGCAGGGCTGACATCACACTGCTGCAGCGAGGCTCCCACGCACGGCACTGAAGGACAGCACACCTCAGACAGGAACCTGCCGCTGACAACACACAGCAACAGCTCCCCGGGCTTCAACTCCTGCTACCAAACAACTCTGCTTTCACCCTAATGCATCCTCACAGTCCCTTTGCGTTACTCTTTCTTTCTGGGGGAGGTGAGGGACAACTGGCATTTTATTCACTTTGTTCTCTTCAAATGCGAGGAATAAAAAAAAGGGGGGAAAAAAAGTATCCATGCCAAAACCAACATAGCTCCAGAAATCATGGGCTTCGTTAGCGTGCAGGAAATACAACAAAGGGTAGGTGCTGCCTTTTGAACCTTTCCCAGCAAGCCAGATCTGCAGAGCTCGGCTCCTCCACTACCACAAGGGCCAATCTCATTTCAACAGCAGCAGCATCAAAGCTGGAGAAAGCAGCAGAGCAGAGAGAAAAGCCCGTGGCCTTTATCCCTGTAAAGAAACTCTAATATCCCTGAAGCCCCTGCTCCGGGGCCACTTGCTGGGCCAGGCTCTAATTGCCTGAGCTGCAGGAGGACAGGGCTTGCTCCAGATGTCAGAGCCAGCCCTGCAGCCACGGAAGTGCAGGGGAACAAGGGCAGTCTGAGGAGCGAAGGTCAGGCCAGGGCTCGCCTCTGGCGGGACTGAGATGCCTTCACTGCTTGAGGTAACATGAGGACGAGTGTATTCACTTGACGCTTGACTTCCTCCTGCTTGCCACGAAACTGATCCCCTTCCACTGACAGCCCCCNTGGATGGATGGATGGATGGATGGATGATACCCTGGAGGCACAGGAATAGAGAAACTGTGCTTGCAAAATTAACATCTCAAATCTTTCACCAACTCCACTACAACTTACATCCCCCACTTATTAATGTTCACTGAGTGTCTAGATATTGTTGGAGCCAAAGACCTTTTGTCTATGGACTTTCCTCAAAGCACTAAGTTCAACTGGGAGCACAAATGACACACTCATCAGTCCTTGCACCCTTGAGATGATTCTGTAACCTTGGCTTTTTATTGCATCTTAATGAAGATGGAAGAGCTTGTTGTGCCCACCAGCCTGTCCTTGATAAGCCAGAATGGGGAACTCCTCACCCAAACAGCAGTGAGATGTTTCCACTATCAAACACACTTCCAAATAAACACAGTGTTCCTGAGAACACAGCAAGGCAAAGAGAAATGGAGCAATGAAAATAGCACATTGAACTGTTCTGTTCTGAAAGAGAAACAAAACTCTGTAGGAGAATACCACCACCCATCCAACAGCATTTTCACATTCCTACAGAAAAACAAGTCTGAGCATCTTTCCCAGTCCTTCCTTTCTCCTCCACTTTCACACCAGTAGTTAAGAACACATGAAACTACATCCTTGCTTATCAAAGGAACAAAAAAGGTATAGTCAAGGGCAAGGCTTTACTGGGGAGAGCTCTATGGCTGCATTTACTGGTAGCAATGCATGAGATAACATAACCCACAGTTGTGGGCAAAGTCAGTGAGGAGCAGAAAAGACATTTAAAACAAAAATCTTCATCTAAGATCAGCCAAGGCAGGAACACCATGACATTTGCTGAGTTGGCTGACATTAGACACATTGACTTGGGGCCTCAGAAAAGGCCATGGCAACTTAAGTGCTGTCACAATTGTATCACAAGGCAGCTCTGCTTTACTTGGGACAAGCTAAAAAGTGCTGGTTCACAACAGCAAAAGCAACCACAAAAATAACACCCATAAGGTCAAGGTGTGGATCCTTCATCACTGAAATCCCCATTACAAGGCTCTTACCCTGCATCACATAAAACCCAGCAGTGCTCAGATTCCTATAGACTCAATTTCTCTGCTGTTGCAACGTCGACAGTTTGCACACAGCAGGGCTGCCTCCAACACGGGCCAGCTCACACCCCCCGTGCTCACATGGGCTGTGCACTGGGACAGGAGCCATCTCAGCTTCTCTGTGGCTTCTCATCGCCCATGCACTTAATGGGCTGCAGCATCAAGCCTGAAGAAGGTCAATTTATTTTCTGTCACATGCAAGAGGTATTTCTGCCTTCAAATTAGAAAATAATCTTCTATTTTTTGCTCTGACCCTCATACTTTAAAACAAACACTTTAGGGACGCGGTAGACACTTTGAATATTTCCTTTGTGAACATTCTGTACCTGGACACTTTCTCCCTCAGGGAACAGTTTACTTATTTTAAGGTAGACCTTTTACAGCTACAAGAAAATAAACCTCCCTTTGTTCTTCTACCAGTTACTCAGAAAAGGAGCAGGTTTCCTCCACCGTGGCCATGCATGAAAAGTTTCTGTTCAAGGTCTAATGGCAGATGTTGGGGGCTGTGAATCACCAGGGATCACACAGAGCCAGAGAGGCAACTCAGCCCTGAGTGCCGTCTGCTCACAACAGGATGGCAGGACCCAGAAATAAATTACAAACCCATGTAAATGAAACAACCCCCCCAGTGCTGCCGCAATGGGAAAACCTCACTGGAAGGACACAAACCCACCACAGAAGCAGCTCCCTGCACAGGGTGGATGTTTAGGGATGCAAGTAACACATTTCTGTGCTGAAGGAGCTACACACGCTCATCCTTCTTTCCCCACACTCCTTCCTGCGAGTCTTAGAGGGACTCTGGGGAGTGGGGGTTACTGGTTGGGATTTCTATGGAAAGAGCAGCACAAGGAAAATCCTCCTGGACATACTGCATATTCCATCTCCTACGAGACTCGCCAGCCTTGCTAAAGCTCCTGGATTTATGGCACCCCAGAAAATGGCTGTGATGCTCTGCAGGGCCAGCAGTGCTGCTGTTCTCGGGAAAATGGATCATCCATCACCCATCACCCACCTCTGGGCACTTCCCACTGCTCTCAGCTGACCTGGCATGACCTCAGCACCTCTCTTACCTGCAGAGATGGCAGCTGAGGAAACAAGGGGAAAAAATGAAAGGAAAAGATGTAAAAGAAAGCATTAGGAGGGAAGGAGGCCCTTCACTGCAGCAGAAATAATGTATAAATATGGGAAACTTTATCCTCCCTTGTGTACATGCAATTCTTCACATTAACAGCCTGCAGCAAACAATCACGGGAAAAATTAATGCAGAGTTTAAGGAAATATTGAAAAAATCCCTTTGTTTCTGAAATCTGCCATTCTTCACTGTGCATTATGGTGCTCCTATTCCCTCAGCCACCTGAAATCTTCACAGTCTGTCTTCCTCCTTCCTCAACCTCTAGCACCTCATCTACCAAAGTTCAAAGAACTCCCCTCCTGCAGGTTTAGTTCCTCTTGAAAATGCTTCCACAGGAAAATGGCTGGAGTTATTTGTCACTATCTGCTGGGGATTTCTAAGCCAAAAATGTATTATAAAAACATTGCAATTTAAGGAGCTTGTTTAGTTGCTTCTCTTTGAACAGAGTCACAGAAGCTGCTGTGCTGGACCCACACTCATGCCTTGGCAGAACAAATACCTTTCTATAGGGGGTTCCAGGGCAGCATGCACTGCAGTGCTTCAAAGGGAACCTCCCCGTTTCAGCAAATAGATTTGTTGTTAGAATAACCACACACACACACACATTTTTGTTCTTCTGGGCTTCTGATTTCCTGCCATCACCTTATTTGGGACAAGTTAGAGGTCAAAACCCCTTTCCTACTCCAGCTCTCTGCCAGGACTGACAGTGACCCACTGTGACCCCACACCTGTGGAATCTAGGAGATGCTCTGCTCATCAGGCAGCCAACTGGGAGTTTTGCTTAACTTAGGTCATCGCTCCCCAGTCAGAGACATGTGAAGAAGGATGCTCCCATTAGGACCTTCATGGCAAATCCCTTCTGGCTTCCTACATGAGGCCACTTCCCAGTGCCAAGGGCCAGGGAGCCTCCTTACAGCAGGGTGGCTGACCTGAAAGAAGCATTTCCTCTGCAGTGCAGAAGCAGCTACTGCACTGCTGTGAAGCAGTGCTAAAATCCTCTCCAGTGCCAGCACCGCTTGGGAGGGGTTAGGACCACAATTACACCAGCTGCAAACACAAAAGAAAAGGGAAAAAAATGTTGGCAGGGATCTCTGGAGGTCAGCTAATCCAAACCCTGTCTCAAAGCACAGCCAGCTTCAGAGGTGGATGCTTCCATATCCAAGCACAAAGAGAGCTGTCTCTCACAAAGAGAGCTCAATTGAGTCAAACAAATGTACAGAGGAGACAGGAAAGGCCAAGGCTCATTAAGGCATGTTCCCCACCACGTAATCGTAAGAAATAGGATCAAGAAGATGTATCCCACAATCTATCTGATTATCCTACTCAGTGTTCAAGAAACCCCCAAGGTCCTTGCCAATCAGATAAGCGTCTGTGTGTGTTTGGGCAGGCTGATGGGATGGCTGAGGGGAGAAAATGCCTTTACCCAGCTGCCCTTCCAGGGATTCTCCTCAGAGGAATGACCTACAGCTCTCTCCTAAGCTTCAAGCATGGCCCTAGCCCTCAAACCAGGCAATGTACTCCATCAAGCAGGAGAAATATTGAAATAGGAGCCTAGCTCAGCCATTCACTGCGATGTAGAGATGGCCCGTGACTTTTGAGAGGTATCAGATGTGCTGCACACACAGACCTGGGCAGGTCTGGGGCTTCACCAGTGTCTCTGCTGGTGCACACACACTTGTGCCTGGAAAATTCCCATTCCAGACTTCTCAATCATAGAGCCTGATGCTCAAAAGAGACTGATTTTCTCTAACAGGAAGGCACTTTTCCATGTGGGTTCCATATTACATATGTGCTTCTAGGAAAAAAAATACCAAAAAACAAAACACATATGTGCTCCTACACACTCCTGTGTGAGCTGTCCTAAATGGTGACCACAGGCCTGCAGAAAGAGGAGACAGCGTTTGGACTGTGGTTGGAATTCTTTCTCAGCTGGAAGAATTCACATAAAACAAAAAAAGTTTTTCTTTTAACATTCTTTGTCCTGAGCGCTTGGATAAGCCATAAGTAACTTGGCAGCAAACCAGTTTGGTACAAACACAGCACACCAGAACACAATGCAGTCATCACAAAGCCACTGCTCTGGGCCAGACAGTAATTTTCCCTCTTGCTCAGGGCAGGCCTCCAAAGTCTTTATGCTACTACATTCGAGTCCATCTGAGTTACATGATGTGTTAAAAATGAGGGCTCGTGCACAATGAGGAAAACACCTACCACTGGAAGGGCATACAGGGCACAAAGGGCTCAATAAACATTTGAAAAATGATTCAGGGCTCGGGAAAAGGGAAGCCTTGACTTATTTCTCAACTCAGAACTCTAACAGCATCTTCAGGTTGCAAATCAAATATGCAATGACAGAAGGAGACTGAAAGACTGGTAACAAAAGCATCCAACGTATTTAGGATAATTTATTTCTGGATTAAAATAAAAAAGTTACAACATGCAGCAAAGCAGGAAAAGCAAACAGAACGACAACTGAGAGCATATTTTCCACTTCCATATGCCAGTGAAAATCCAGAGCAGCCTGGCCCCAAACCCCAAAGGCATTATTGTTGCACAGGTAGTCATCATTTTGACAGGAAAGATGCTGTAGTCTGTAAGTGTCAGACCAGGACCCTGGAAACAGGACCTCAAATCTTACTGCAGCCACAGGTGCCACAAGTGACAAGTCTCTTAAGCCCTCTGCGAGCTGGAGGGCCTGTTAAATTCCCATCTCTCAGTGATGTTTGGCAGATAAAGCACAGGAACTGCAATCAGGCATTAAGAAACTACTGCAGTAAAGGCTGTATAAGCACCAGATGAACAGATCTGTTTCAGATCCCACAGCCCCTACAGTACAAAGCAGAAAACATGCACACACACATAGATCTGCCCATTAATCCAGCAGGCTGCAACAGGATGAAAGGCATGTCCAACAACTCCAATCCTGCCTGCACAGCAGTGAACACCCTCCCAGCATGAAAAGGACATGGAGGGGAGCAGCCCAGCCAAGAGGCATCTGGAAGGTGTAAGGGCCAGTTTTGGCAGGGTGCTTTGGCACCAAGCACCATCCACTCAACACTGTCCAGTGCCCCTGTGGGACACAGGGAGTTAGAGGTGCCTGTAGAGAGGATCCAACCACAGCTAAGGCCTGAAAAAGGCAAGGGGAAGTCAAAGTCACCCTTGAGGCACTTCCCAAGCCATTCAGAGTTAGTGTGTTGGCCTCTCCTGCCTTCCACACACCTCAAAATCTGTTATTCATTACCCTTCATCTCTCTGCCAGGTGGATGAATTCACTTCTCAGGGACTGAATATCCTGTTTTCCCCCAGATGCCTGAGTCATTGACACCAACTTAAGTCCTCAGATCTTCAATTCTCTCCTGACATTCCTGCACCTGTAACACAACAGCCTCCAACTTTCCTCCCCTGTGAAAATCTTAGTGACCTGAATTATTTCTAGTTTCCCACTCAAGGCCCATGGCATGCTTTTCTTCACAAAGTATCTGACTCAGCATGAAACCTCTGAATCAAAACCAGGTGCCTGAGAAGGTGGACTCCAGACAGCCAGGGCAGATGTACAGGTGAGCAGTGCCTTCCATGTGCCCTGTCCTTCCTGCCACCAGCCTGCAGCCCTCAGACACACACAAACACACACCCCTACCTGGCTGGGTGTCTGCCCAAGCTGAATTCTAAAGCACAAGGCAAAAAAGGCCAAACAGGGATATATTCCACTCAAGCCCTGACTGCACATTCTGAACCACCATCCATCACTGCACTTATTTCCCCCCACCTGAGGGAAGAAACTTGGGTGATGGCAGAGGGAAGAGATGGCAAGTGAAGCCTTTGTTTTAATTGGCTGCTGTTAAGAACATTAGAAGGATGTTTGAAGGAGAATGATTACAGGCAGAGTGCAGAGGAGGTAATAAAAGGTGTCCAACAAACTGAATTTATGATGTGGCTTAGCAATCCATCACCTGGCCACCGTTCCTACATGCACATACATAAGCCTCAAAATATATTTAGCTCAAGGGGTCTGGAAAAAAGCAGCTATTCTTGCAACCCCAGCTAACAGCACTTTGCTCCTTATAATATTACATAGCAATTTATTTCAAAGGAGGGAGGGAAATCAGATATAAAGGATAAATTGTTTTAAATTCTTCTTAGTGTGAAGACAATTTTGTTTACTGAACGCATACAAGGGAACATATGTGTACAGCACAAACTCAGCAGTGGAAATTTGGCTCCCTGCAATTCCCTGTGATATAGATGCATTTTTTCCAGAGGAAGTCCAATGGTCTTGTTTGTTTTCACCACTAATAGAGGAGTTCAATGAAATTTTCTATTGGGAGAGTCTAATGAGGTCAGAATAAGAGAACAGAGTAACTAGGAAGGAATGTCATTGCATTTTATTTTTAGAAGAAGGATAAAGGTGGGGCCTCACAAGAGGCAGGGGATGGGCCTGTTTTGGCACACAGGGCCAGGCTGGAATGCTTGGTCCTGTGAGCCTGAGGGGGTTTAGAGATTTTTATATTTTTATAGAAACAGTGAATCTCTTGCTGGAATGAGTGAAAGAGAGTGGATGGTCCAGCTGGGAGAAGGGCAGAGCGATGCCTGGGGGTGCAACGACAGCAGGGCAACAGCCACCCTGGGGAACACTGTGGGGCAGCTCTCAGCCATGCTCCCCTCCCCATTTGCCTTTCTTTCCTGGGAAAATGAGTGCCCTTCAGTGGCTCCACCTAACTGGGGATCTCTCTACTGTACATTACAGGGAATCCAACAGGGTAAATATGGAGGGAACCAAGAGCAGGAAAAGCTCAATGCAGCAGCACAGGAGACACATGAGGCTGCAAAGGGAGCAGCCAGCAGTACTGACTGCTGTTAAGGGTGGATGTTAAAACCCAGAGAGACACCCTCGGGGAGAAGAGGTGGGCCAGAGAAAAGCTGTGAAAATTAAGAGGAAGGAACAAAGCTAAATAAAAGAACTGAGGCGGAGCGGAAAGGGGCTTGCCTGGGATAAACAGGTAAGGAGGAAAAAGGGTGCATTCAAGAGCAAGCAGGCCATGGTCTGTTTCCTGGCACCAGTTAATCTGATTGGCACGGAGATACAAGAAACAGAGGCTTAAATAGCTCATGGGAGCAGATCTTCAGCTGGGGAGAGCCATCATCACTCAGCAATTAACTCCCTCGCAGGCTCTGCCCCCAACCCCGAAGCACAGAGCTGACCCTGCTGAGCACAGCCAACGCAGAAGGAAGGAGCACAAGATGAAGTGTCTTTCTAAGGGTTAACAGACAGCAGAGAACAAGCTGTTCCATGCATTCAGGTCACGAAAAACAGAACTGGGACTTGACACGCGCACCATGCACACACTGCTCTGCCAGGATCACCAGAGCTCGAGTGCAGGAGCAGCCAACTCTGCCTGCTGGGAATGAGACTGCGAGGAGCTTCACCTCAAAAATGCACAAGGACAGTGTTAACACAGGGGAATATCGTTTAAGGAGCATCGAGACATCTGAGAAGACCATAAACCAGCACTTCTGCTCTGCTTCCTGATATTCCCAATAAGAAAGAAGTAAGGGAAGGCTCACTAGGGGGAAAGTGTGCAAGAGGAGGTGTAAACCCCTCCTGTGCTACCGGTCTCCTGCTTGTGCTGAAGATGTAGGTGGAAACAACCCAGGAGACTGGAACCAGAACCACAGGAATGGTTTAGGAAGGACAAGAAAATGTTCCTTGACAGGCATTCGTGGGAAGCTGGACTTCCCCTCCAGCATGCAAGTCCTCAAACACGTTTCAGAGTCCTCTGCTCCTGTCACAGGAAGGTTTGTGTAGAGAGTACAACCTTTTTGAGCAGCACGAGTGTGGAGGAACGACCCCCCCCTTCCAGCCTGGCAACAGCTGGTGAAAAGGATCCAGCAGCCCCCATAGATGCCAGGAGTAACAGCACAGCAGATATGCACCATCTCCCACTGTGTTGCTCTCCAGCCTCCCACTATTTCTAACCCTGAGGTCTTCCTAAGCCTGCTGTGGTTTGCCTGTTCAGTATTCCCCATCCAATTCCTTGGTTAGTGCTTGGCCAATCTCCCCAGAACTTCTGCAAGCTTCCTGTGCCCACACCTTTCGGCAAAGACCTTCGGAGCTCCACCACGACACACATGAAGGAGAAAGACCTCCTCTGGAGTCTCTGTCATGCCTTTATGTCCTCGCCCTTCCCCTGGTTGGTTTTATGATACTCTTCAGACTGAGAATCAGTCTCTTCCCAGAGACATATGCTTTTTGTGACTTCTGCTATCAGCAATGAACTTAAAATCTATGTACAGCAATTTACAAAGCTTATTTTCCTCTTAGATGAGGGGGAGGGTCAGAGTGACAGAGGGTAATCTCAGGATGAAATGCTACCATTTCCAAACCTTTCTAGGAGCTCAACACAGCAAGTCTCATTTCCAACCCCAGATTTGGGAGAAAGCTTAAAGTTAAAAAAATAACAGCAACCTTGAATACAAGGACTACAACTTAACTAACCTGCATTCAGGCTTTGTTAATCAAGAAGCTCTTCTGTAAGCTGCAGCACAAAGGCACTTCTCCAAAGATCAGGTTACCTCTGCCCAGCCATGCCATGGAGGAAATTTTAGCTTTGTATAAAAGCTCCAAGAGAGTGTTCTGCTGCTGAAACCTCTCTGTTCACTCCTCACCCTCTGCTCTCCAAGGACCAAGGTGAGGTGGAGCCTGGCTCAACGCATGGCTAAGGCAGGCTTGCAGTTAAGCAATAACACCACAACCAGGAGGCATTTTCAAGGGACTGATGACCAGCTTGGGTGGGGTCACATCACAATCCACGGACCTAATCAGCATCTCAGTCTCAGGAACTGCACAGCAGAGGCTGCAGCAGGATTATAAAACAAAATGGGAACACACTCTTAAAACACAAGTCTTCCAAGGCTCTGGAGAGCCTTCAGCTACATCTTCACAGATAATCACATCACAGATACAGGACGAGGTTAGCAAGAGTGCCCAGAGCTAATGAGCCAGTTTATTCATTTTACCTAGCACAGAAGTGTTTTTTACCCTCAATCCCATGGTAATGTTACCATGACAGGCACAGTGCCCATAGTAAACACTACATCTGTCCCATATTCTGAATTATCCCTTTAGGGAGGAAAGTAAAGACATATTCAGGGAATGAATGTTTCCTACAGCCTCCTGCACAGTTTGCAGCATCAGAAAATTAAGATGACTAGAAGACCAAAGCCTGATGCTGCCCTTAAAGTAGGACTTGTTTGGAATCATTACTCACAGGCCAGATAAAGTAGGGAGTTGGCTACTCTGGACCCTTTTCTGATTTCTTTATGGATTAGAGGGCAAAATACAAAGAATGCCTTGGAAATGTCACATGCCCTAGGACACCCCATATATCCCACTATCAGTAGCACTGAGCCCACCTTTACGCCTCTCCTTAAATCGTTACTCTGCCTCAGATTTCCCCCACAGATTTGTGCAGTTTTCCCATCACTCTCCTCTTTTGGCAGTTTTAGTTGCTAGATCAGTACATCCTGCAAGCTCCACACCATTTCTGCCCTGACAGGGTTCTGCCTGCAGACAGAGAGGGCTCCTTTTGCCTGGATCTTTGTTCTTTCAACATCATCTAAATATCACTCCCTTAACACCTGATTTAGTATTTCAACCCCTTTAATTACACACAGTGGAGATTTTATCGGAAATCTGATTATTGTTTGAAAGTCTGAGCATTTCATCCCAGCCTAGGAATTGATCTATCGACTCCCTTTAAATCTCACATTTTAATTTAACATTTAACACTTTATACCCGCATTAATTACATTTCCCATGATCAATATCAACAAACACCATCTCTGGTCCTTTCCTGATAGAGCGACCTTGGAGACCCTTCTCTGCCAAACACAAAAGACAGCTTTGCTTTTGAACATGGATGTTAACAGGGCTGACCTCTCCAGAGGGAGAGAAAGAAAAAAACCCATGAAAAACAGCAGTACTGAGTAAGTAGCAAGGTTTAGTAAGCAACGCCACCAGCAGAGATGCACAGGTACAGACCTGGCCCCAGGACTGGCCTGGCCCCAGGACATGGGGAGTGGAGGCTCCAGCCAGCTCACTGTCCATCTGTCCCACTCCTACCTTGGCTGGAGGAGGACCAGGTTCTGAAGCAGGGAGTCACCATGTACAGGCTCTGTTGTAACTCCTGCCCACACTGAACAGCAGGTGAGCTGGGCCTGGCTTGTCCAAGAGCTGCACACAAGCAACTGGGGCATAGGAAATGCTTGATGGGCTTGGTATCTCTCAGCATTTAACCAGCTTGCAGGTTTAGTCCCTGTGCTTGCCTCAACACAGCACAACATGGAGAGCAAAGCACTTCTCTGATCCCCAAGTCTAGCAGATCTCTTATTAGCAGACACCAACTGCACAGACTAATAAAGGAAGACACCCATTAGGCTGCCTTTCTATCCTGCCACTTTCAAAGGTGGCTGCTATAACACACTGGAAGGGCCTGGCTTTGCCAGGACAGTACCAGATCTCCTTCTCTAAGCCACGAGAAGCAGAACTGGATGTGCTTGAGGAGCGTCAGGCCCTCATTGTTCCCCGTCTGCAATGCATTTGTGTTGCAACTGGAGATGGAAGACGATAGTGTCCCCAGCACAGTAGAAAACAGGGATATTTGTCCCTGAATAATTTCTCTAGCATATTAAGCACAAGTCATTCTTATGCAAAGACTGCCCTGTACAGCTGCCAAGGTCAGTAAGACCTTGCTTGATTTGCTGCATAAGGGCTGGCTGCACAAGTTTTACCTTGTACATATTTTTCCGTGTGTTCTCTTGTCTTAGATTTCCCTGTTGCCAGTGTCTATGCATCTTGCTGTCTGTTCAGTAGGTCATGCTACCTTCCCTGGCTGTTGATAATGACTACCCAATATCCAACGCTCCAGAACAGTCAAAATTCCAGCGAGCCGACTCCTATGGTATGTTTAATTCAAAAGACAGCAAGGACAATATTGAATAACAATTTTCAAGGAAAATATGCTCCACAGCCTTTACTAACAACATCAATATGTTTCTATTTTCAGAGGGCCATGACCTGCTATCCCCTCACACAGCCATTCCTGTTCACATTCCAGTATCTACATACAGATGATTTCTTGTGCAACCACATGGCACTGTCTGCACACACAGGCTCTGGATTACAGTATCAGCAAGTGCAGACTTCAGGAAACAGCCAAGTGCTGAACAGCCTGGGTCTAAATAGATGATAGGGTCTGAAAATAAGGCCCTATGTCTTTCAAATTGCAGACACATTCTTACAGACTACAACCAATACTTACCTAGACTAAGGAATGTCCCTCTCCCCAGTTTATTCTATGACATTGTGGGTGCAACAGTCAAATTTAGGTATTTGCTCATGGAAGAAAAATAGTATTTTGAATCTGTACAACACTGTGACACTGCAAAACTCAAGTTTTCTTGACATTTAACCCAAGAAATTCCTTTGCAGAAGAACAGTTAAGTGACCTACCTAAGGTCAGTGGCCAGGTAGGTAAATAGTCAGCCCTGCTCAGGAATCACAATGCTTGGGAAGCACACTGCCTTGCCCCAGCCTCTAAACCCAAATCAATGGAGAGATGATAAGCAAAAATGTCCAATACCTCCCCTGATCAGCCAGGAGCAGCACAGCAGAGTCCCCCAGTGACAGCAGACCATCTTTCTTGCTGGTATTTCACCACACCTGATCCACCACAGCAGCACATGATGCTGAGTTCCTGCTTATCAGTGTCTGATGCAAACAAGCCTCCAGCCAATGAGGAGATCTGGTCTGGTGGGAAGAGCAAGCCAGAACTCCAGACAAGAGCTCACATATCCTTCTTCCAGCTCAGAAATCAAGCAGTTCCAGCTGTCTCACTTTGCTCCCCCAAGTTCCTTGAGCCCAGTTCACAAGTTACAGCTAATAAGACTAATGTCACATTGCCCTGAGCATCTGTCCTGAGGGCTACAAGCTCCTCGGGGCAGAAACCCTCTTCCCCTTTACTTTGCAGCAGCCTCCGACCTTGCTAAGACTTCACAGCCTCTGCTGTAACACAGACCATCATTCAAGCTCAAACACATCCCGGTGCCAGCAGTCTCTCAACTAGAGACAGGCAGCACCACAATGGGGCTGCACAGCGGTTAAGCAGCACTGCTGAAAAGGGATGCAAACAAGGGCTCCAGGCTCTGAGCAAGCACACTCTGCCATACAAAAGGTGAGCATCACTTGTGAGCAAGAGCTGTCTGGCTGAGCGCACTGCCTTTGTTAAAGGAGAACGCTACATGATGGAGTGGGCTAATTAACTGTGCTTTACTTTGGGGGACCCAGGCTTAAATCCTGGCTCTTGTCACAGCTGAAAATGAATTTAGGGACTAGAATAAGAGCCGAGATAATTTATTTTCTACAAAACCATCAAATAATTGCCAGTCTCCTGACAGAGAGGTCCAGAATTCTATGAAGGGCACTAGTGCTTATGATGTTACTTCTCTAAACATGAAAGCTCTTAAGGATTGATGTGAGCAGTCATCACAGCTATCCATGCTGCTTGGCTGGACTGAGCACCCCAAAGTGAAGAATCTCACCATTCAACACAGTGTGTGCTTCATCGTGCAATGCCTGCAAGTTGCAAGTCCTGCAACAAAGAGGGAAGCCAAGGGCCTGACAGAACTTAGAATTCAATTTTCGTAAGGATTCATATACCCTTTAAATTTAGAGGGACAAAGTACAGCCCTGGTGTAGCTCTAGTTACTTCACTAGAAGTAACTAGTAACCACCCCAGGGCTGGTTGGGGCCCAAGAGAGCTGAGGGTAATTTCCCCACTTCCTCTCAGCTGAAGGCCGCCCAGCAGAGCCAGTAGGGAAGCGAGTACTTTCCCCATAAAGTAATTCTCTATTTTTATCATGCTAAGAAAGTTTTTCATTTGGAAACTAAAACTCCTGCTTCAGGAAGAAGCCAAACACCCTCTTCCTTTTCCGATTTTACCACAGAAGTTTTCATCTAATCAAATAAACCGTTTTTCCACTGAAAGGATTCATTGTGGAAAAATCAGAATAGCAGAACAGCTCCTGAAGTTTTCCAAGAAAGGAGTACAGCTGAACTCCCTTCCTGACTCTGGCAGCTGCATGGCTCCTTCATACTGCTGTCTGCAGTGTCACCTCACCCCTCCATGCGTCAGGTCACCCATCCCAAATAATGGAGACCCTTGGTGTCAGGGGACTTCTGAGAGGAACATACTTTATGTGTGAGCTAAGCAGCAGCTTGGGATCATGAAGCACACTTTTCAGCACAATATGCTGTTCTACTAAAGTACAGGGTTACTGCTTCTGAAGAGTCATCACCCTCCTCTTCCCTCCTCTCTCAGCAAAGAGACAGTCTCCAGCATCCTCAGCTGCCAGCACAACTGAATTTGGGCAGGAAGACGCAACGCAGGTCAAAAGTAGCACAGGAACGTTTTCTGAAGCAGCCTCCAGCACACAGCACAGCTCAGCAACGCAGAACCTTTCATCTGCACCACGCAGGAGACCCAGACACTTAACCCTCCAACACAACAAAGTGAGGGATGGGTGTTGTCTTCACAGTAGGATTTTATGCCGAGCCAAAGGTTTGTGTGAGAGGCTTTCCTTGAACAGTAGAAGAGGAAAGCTTAACTCAGACTTCTAGCCAAGAAGTCAAGACTCAGAGGGAAGGGATCAGCCAGAAGACATCTGTGAACTGGGGAAGGAGGGAACAGCAGCCACAGTGCTCTTGGGCTGACAAAGAATGTGTGGAACAGGAGGTTCCCTGCTCCCAGGCATGGTGAGAATCCCACGGCCAGACCAAATTCTCTGAGTACAGGCCACACATCTCCCCCCGCCGCTATCTTTAAATCCTCTTTATTCCACAAAGCTATTCTCCACCCTCCTTCCCTTTTAATCAGGCCTGACCTACAGATGTCAGCCTCATTTCGGCTAAGTCAACACAACTGCCACTTCTAAGATGCTGTTACAGAAAAAAACCTTTACTTACACTCTTGGCTGGATTCCAGAGTCTACTTCTTGGTCTAGACCTGACCTCGTTCCTCTTCTGCAAGCTTAATCCTACACCTTAAGGGCAGAGAGAACACACAGGGACTCCAACATGGGTCTGTCTATGCTGAGTCCCCCTCCAGCCTGCAGAAACCCTTTTGATCACCCTGCACAAACACCAGCAATTATTGACAGGAGACGCCTGCAGAACTGATTGTTCTTAAAGAACATGCACAAGTTCAAAAGCCAAAAAGCAAACACAAAACACTTTCTGAAAGCTAAATCCCTACCCTAGAGCTCAACCAACAAGACAAAAACCTTCAATCAACAGTCCCCCCCAAAGTTTCCACAGATACAGCCCTGACCTCACACTGAATCCACAGCCAAGACTCATACAGCCAACTTCACCTAAAGGTTATATTATAAGAGTTTGGGTTGGAAGTGACCTTAAAAATCATCTATTTCCAACATCTCAGGGCCCCACCCACCTGGCCTTAGGCACTTACTCATCCTTTACCAAAAACACACGACAGGACACCAAATGAACACAAAGAACTTCAACCAGATACCACATCACCCTCCAACAGCACCTTACCAGGCACAGCCCAGTGACTTGCTGTACCAGTATGGTCCAAGAGTGAGCCACCTTATGGCTCCTCTAGTTTGCCACCCTTGGCCTGTTCCTTGCTGTCCCTACCCCACATGGCCAACAGGCAGGAGTCACAGTAGAGGTGGATGGACATCAGCTGGTTCTGCCTTTCCCAGACACATCATACAGTGTATAAAGACTTAACAGGATCTGGCTCCTGCATTCCCCACCTTGTGACCCAAAAACCTCAAACCTGGTCAAATGCCAGTAGCAGCAATGGAACTATCAACCCATGAATGAGATATTACCAACTAATTTGTTATCAGCTTATTCCAAGAAGGCACTTAACTGTGAATTCAACCTTCAGGCAACAATACAGGTTTTTCTTAGCTCTCAACGACATTTGCACAGTGTTTTGTTAAGTGTTTATGAGGGATGTTCAAAACCCCAATTATCTGTATCAGACACGAAGCTGAACCAACAACCTCCTGGTTCACAGAAGCTGTAAAAACAAAACTCCTCCAAGGCTAAGAGGAGCCTTCCGATCAAATTGTCTGAGCTTTGAAACAGTCCTTGAATGTGTGCTGCAAGATATCCTCCACACAAACACACCTCCCATATCATGGGAGGAGGAGGGGAGGAAGAGGAAAAGAGACTAAAAACAAAAGCCAGATCCTCAGGTAACAGAAAAATCAGAGATGCTGCTGTAGTTAACACTACCACCGATTTGAGCCAAAGGTGTTTTTAAAGTTCTTCTGTGAAATATTTTCATCTGCCTTTCTACCTGCTGTATGTGCAAGCCAGTCACTGCTTTTCAGAGAAATTATTTATTCAGTTTTACAGTGACTAACCTGAATTTCCAGACTGCTTCAAAAGAAAAACTGAAGCATTTCTTTACAAAATGTAAAGAGCATTAGGCTTCTTCCCCCCCTTATTTCCTTTTCTTTTTTCCTCCATTCCTCAGCTGACACATCTCTACCTCTCATCCAATAAATAAACAAATTACATATCATTCCACAAAAAAAATGCTCTTCCCTTCACCTCCATGTGAAAATCGTGCTGACAAATTTTTCTTTTTTCTTTTCTTCGCTGAAGCCATTCTTACTGGAATAAATGCCCTGTTTTTTGGGGGGAATTGATTTTTCAGTTTAACCATGTACTTGGGAAAAAACCAGCAAGTCTTACATCACTGGCTGCAGTCTTACAACCTGGAATAAACTGAACAGGATGCTGAAAGTGTGGGATTACCACTGACTTGGAAATAGTGGGACACTAAGAAAAACAGCCACAGTCAAAAGCAAGTTACAGGGTCAGTGAAAGCAGCCACACCACTGCATGAACTGCCTCAACGTTACTTCCCAGATTAAAAAATAGAAAGTAGCATCACAACATTTAAATACAATTAAGGCTCTAATCCAAGATCACTAAATGAAGGACTAATTCCAAAAGGCATGGATTCACCAGGGTGTATTTCTGGTACCCAGGGGAGGTGTCCTGGGGACAGGGAGCTCAGGTAGCACCCACCTTTCTTCACTGTGCCCTCACTACTTGCCTGCTGCAGGGGAAGCAATGTCACACATAGCTGGTCTGGCTTAGGGCAAGATTTAAGGTCCTTACAACTGTATTTCACCACAAGTAAGCTCTGCTTCTGGGAGGTGGAGGACAGATGTACATTTTCTTGGAGATGCCCTCTACCCAACCCAGCCTAAGACCTTCACTTCCACGAGGCTGTGATCAGGGGATTCAGATCACGAGCAAGGAGATCCCATGCTTTATTTCTCTCTCTCATTTTGGCTGCCTGGATCTCCAGGATGAGCAACATCACATTCTTGCAGGAACCCAAGCTCTCGTGCACCAGCTCTCTCCCTCAGAAGAGGGAGATGTATGAAGTCAATCGTGATGACCTCCCACCTGAAGGTGCTGGATGCTGCTGCTGTGCCGTGGCACTGTCTCCTCACACTGAAAAGAAAAACAACAATCCTAAAGCCAGCTTTGCCTCTTCATCTCCACAGTCCAGCTAACAATACTGCATAAAATTTAACAATATTCTTGCGTTTGTTCCTCCCCTCTTGTGAACCGTCCAGAAAGTTAAACATCCAAAACTACAGTAGCCCACAACCCCTCACATTCTCCCAGCTTTTGGTTTCCTCATGAGATCACCCTGCTGAGAGCTACTTTGGTAACACATGACTTTGAGACCATCCTAAAACCACCCACACGCTGAGATCAGATTGCAGCCCTTGTTTCACTGTCCTGTAAGTATCACACAGGATTAGCCCCTTGCTAAGTGATCTGGGACTGCAGTAACGTGCTCACAGCTTTGCCATTTATTTGTGACAGCTTTCACTACCTGCAGATACTGTCCAAAAATACAGGAGAAAGATTTGTGCCCTTGGAACCTCAAAGTCTAAAGGCAGAGGTCAGGAGAAACACTCTATTCTTATTAATGCAGTTCTGTGGAGAGCTGGGGAAAAAAAGAAGCCACGTCTGTGTGCTTCCCAGAAGCAGATTAAGGCTAATAATACAAAGATTACTGACATTAAATGAATTTAAATTCATTCTTCTATCATTCAGAATATTAAGTTTTGTACATTCCTCCCAGGATCACTTCCATTTGTAGTCAGCTTCTGCCTATCACAAAGTTGTTATATTTGGACTATAATCACCACAATGGACTTTTGCCCCTCGACAGTTTTGTTGTACCAGGCTTCTTACAAAAAAAGTATTTGCAGTGTTAGTTTAACCTAAAAAAAGATAGGATGCTTGTAACGGCTGCATAACTCTAAGAACAAGTTTCTGCAGTCCTAATGTGTTCTCTGCCTATCAGCAGGCAAGAGGAAAGTCTCAGTAATGCTGCAGCAGTGTTAGTCCTGCAGAAGGAACAAGTGGTGTTCAGCCCTGGGCTCCACCAGGAAATGGGAGCTGACATTCACCAGCCTGGCCATGCCACAGCACCAGCACGTGTCACAGGCTCATGGGACCAACAGAAAGTGTCTATCATCCAAACACCAATTTTATTTCAAGTTGTTCCTCACTAACCTTCAGACTCAACTGAAGACTGCTCTGCATTACCTCACTAGGAATTTAATGGTTTTACAGCCAGCAGCAGCAAACTGAAGATGGAGCACAGTAACAGCAGTAAAGCCAGACACAGATCTTCTTTCAGGACTAAGAAAACAGCTTTTGAAATTTAAGTTTCAGTTCAGCCATAGGATCCCTCTCCTCAGACATCCTGAGACTGAAGAAGAACTATCTGAGTATGCTCCAAAGAAAGCCACCAGAGAAGCAAGTCACCAGACGTGTTTGCTGCTGAACATCGCGAATCATCTTCTAAAAGCATCTCATGAGTGTTTTCATCTCGTGAGCTTTATGGCAAAAATCCCAAATTTGGTGTGTTTGGCTGGGCTGTGGCCTTCCCTGTTTGCTCTGCAGGTCCT
Organism: Neodrepanis coruscans; assembly: GCA_013400695.1. Taxonomy (NCBI): domain Eukaryota; kingdom Metazoa; phylum Chordata; class Aves; order Passeriformes; family Philepittidae; genus Neodrepanis; species Neodrepanis coruscans. The sequence goes on along the minus strand of VYZS01042851.1, from coordinate 830 downwards.
CACCTTGAAAAGCCAAGCCAGCACATCCCCAGGCCTACAGAGCCTGAGGCAGTGGGCAGTTAATTGAGATGTACCTTGCAGTGAATTGCTGCATGGGATCAGTCCAACCCAACCGTCCAGTCCTTTTGTTTCAGAAGGGTGTTACCGCTGCTCAAAGGCACCTCCCTTAGCTCACAGCCTTATGCAATGACTGTATTAAGCATTACTCTTATTAAATCAGTACATAATTATGGTAGTGTTTTACTGAACTAAGGAACTACAGCACCTTGTGAAAGGCCATCAGCGACCAGCTCAGCCTCACTCATGCAGATGCTTTCCTGCAGCTCTGGGCATCCTCCAGCTCCCCTTTCACCACCACTTCCAGCACAGGCTGCATCAGCCCAGGCATCATTCCTGCCCTCTCCTTCAGCATGCATGAGACTGAGCACAAAGCAGAGGGAAGAGGACAGCAGCAGGGAGGAAAGAGAACATACTTTTCAGGGGGGAAAACCATCCAAAGGGCATCAAACAGCAGGCACAGCTCCTCATGGCACCCACGGAGCCAAAGGCACTCAGAACAGCCTGGGAGCATGAGCAGCCAATGGCTCTGCCTTGGCAATGCCCCACTGTCAAGGTTTCCACAATTTTCCCAAATACACAGATTGCCCACATTTGCCTCTCTCCCTGTGGGTGCTGAAAGCCATACACATTAAAAACATACACAAGGCACTGGATGCAGACCCTGAATTCTGAAGCACTGTCCAATCACTCTTTCCACCCAGAAGTCACCAGGTACTGTATCCCCACAGGTTGGGTGAGCAGCCGGAGATGCTCCAAGACCCAGGGAAAAA